>JAFVLL020006278.1:0-27763 GCA_021397915.2 Tor tambroides | reverse complement strand
ATCTCTCTCTCTCTCTCTCTCTCTCTCTCTCTCTCTCTCTCTCTCTCTCTCTCTCTCTCTCTCTCTCTCTCTTTCCTTGTCTTAATCCAATGCAATCACCGCTCTCGGACTTTGCTACCTCTCACAATTATAGCAGCCCATAATCCGAGCGGCTTCCATTTTCCTGTGAGGTTTAAGAAGAGCAGAGATCAGGGGGGATCACTAACCACCCACACACAGTCCTCTCCATAGCTCCCCGTCAACCCTGTCGCCACAAATCATATGGCGATGGCTCTGATAGATTCTAATGCTGCCTTCTGCTCATGGTCAGTGCTTAAATACAGTTTAGTGGCTTAGGGAGGATTTGCTTGTATCAGAGGTGTTTGGTGTTTAGGAGAAGCTTTCTCAAGCGTATTGCGCTTGTTCACATGTGTTATGTTGCCAAGATGGCCTTTTGAAGAGGCTCAAGAATTCACCAAGTTTGAAGTATGGTCAATGAGATACTTGACTTAGAGGCAAAGTCTCTCTCGCTGGCACTGCTCATGGAGTTTAAGCTGTTTTTAAGGGAGACATTCCTAATTCAACTCAAACAGATATGACTACCATGTCCATTTGGATGGTGATCCACTTTGTAACCTCTCAGTGGCACTATGTGGGCCGCAACCAAGCCGGAAAACACAATCTACTTTTTAAGCAAGCACTTCAGGAAGAGTTTTTAGTGGCTTATGTATTTATTTGAAAGAAAACAGACTTGACTGTGTATTGAAGTGTGATTAAATTACCAATTTCCTTGTATATCTTGTATAACAATGTCAATGAACCATTAAAGGTGCATTCAGTAGTTTGATGCTAATAGAGTGCTGGAGTGATGACGTATTTTTGTAGGCAAACCCCTAAGTTAGCATCACCCTGGTTTTCTCAACTAAAACCAAATAGGATTTGCCATTGTGTTTTGGATCACTGCAGAAAAAAAGTTGTGTGTCCAACAAATGTTTATGTTTCATCATGATAATCTTCACAAATTAATATAACTTTCATAAATTTTAAAGCCTAAAAACAACTGGCAGAAGAAAAAAAGCTACATATAGGCTATATCAAACTACACCACGGTCAAATGACTTCAATATCAACTCTTTCAGTATTTATAAAAAAAACAAAAAAACAAAAAAAAACAGCATCATTATAAACACAATGAGGCTGTGAAAGCAGATTAGAGAGTAGTTTTCCTATTTGGTGTGATTAATGTCCCCGGCAAGCTCTGTAGTCCCATTTAGTCACTTGTTAGCAATTGGACAAGTATAGGACAAGCTAAATGAATGAATGAATGAATGAATGAATGAATAAATAAATACATAAATAAAGGGGGTATTACAGATGTATTTTATTTCATAGAATAAAATGTGAAAATATCTTGAGCTTATGTTAACCCCATAAATTATTTCAGATATTTAACAAAAAACCCATAAAAAAAAAACAAATGATGGAACAGGAAGTGCTAAAATGTTAACTTGCTAACTTGTTTGGATTTTTGGCCTACATACGTGTACAACAAAAGCAACATATACATAAAAACACTGTCAGACTTTATTTTGAGGTCCAATTCTCACTATTAGCAAACCAAATAAACTACTAATCTGCTGCTTATTAATAGTTAGCAAGGTTGTTGTTAAGTTTAGGTATTGGATAGGATTAGGGATGTAGAATATGGTCATGCAGAATATGTGCTTCATAAATACCAATAAACAGCCAAACTGTTAATAATAGGCATGCTAATAATCAACTAGAGAATTGGTCCCTATACAAAAGTGTTACCAAAAACACATTAAAAAGTAAATTGTGTTTTTGTGAATACTCATCTGAGTGGTGTACATTCTTGTGAGATGAACTCTCGTGAGATGAACGTGAGATTTCACTCAAAAATTTCTCATCTTCAAACAAACTAGTATGACTTACTTTCTTCTGCATAAAGATATAAAGAAGATATTTTAAAGAATATTCCAGCTTTTCCAGCTTCCATATTATGAAAATCAATGGGGTATAAAATGTTCAAGATCCAAAAAAGGACATAAAGGTCATGTGAAATGAACACATTCCACCTGACTGGAATATTCTAAGTCTTTGATCACTTTATATAATGAACAGATTCAAATTTAAGTCTTTATTCAAAACAAAAATTAAACAAACCTCAAAAGTCACCTTCATGTAACCTCACTGTCTTGGTTGTGGTTGTGGAAGCTGGTTGTGACCCTATAACTTCATCTTTGTTGGAGCTTTGTTGAAGTTTTGAACCACACTGACTTTCATAATAGGGCCAAGAACAGCAGAAATATCTTATTTTGTATTCCAGGAGAAGAAAGAAATCCATATGAGTAAATGATGATATTATATCTTTAATAGACCACGTACAAATGAGACATCTTTGAAGAAGTAGACTGGAATTGTTTCAGTGTTGTTACAGCAGGAAGAAAAAACAATGTACTGTCTGTCAAGTGCATCTTTCTGGAGCTTTCTGAGCTTTGTGCAGAAGGCTGGATTCACTATTGAGTTGCAAGAAGAGTGCTTCAAAGTCATACTAGAAGGAGAGAAGCAGGGAGATTGAAAGTGAGACAGAATGAGAGAGAGAGTCCTTAGCTACTGCAGAAATACACATAGTGCTTAAGGAGATGATAGAAGCGGTTAAATGAATCATCCAGTTGGATTTAACTGAGCTTGGCTGCTTCTGTCCTCCTAGCATCTTTAATGTGTTTGCCTGCAGGGCCCGTGATTTTTTTTCCCTTCTTGTCCCTGTATCCCTCTCAAAATGGGAAGATACAGATTTATTTCAAAACCTTTAAATGGACCTGAATCGATCAATACCTTTTTGTGTGTGTGACGAAAGCCATACAGGAGGGGGAAGAACACCCCAATGCGGCAGATGTTACAATTCCGATTTGCCTTTCATTCTTTTTCAAACGCTCACAATAGCATAACGAAAGGAATTTCAAAGGCTGATTTAAATTGATTTAAGTTCGAGCTCTTGTCATAAAAGTGTGTGTTTGCAAGTATCACAAAGATGACTAGAATGAGGAGAGAGACGGCAATAAAAGCAACCCATGGCATTATATTTTCTTTGCAAAAGCCTTAAGATTCTTTTTAAAAATACCCAGGCTTGGAATGGTTTGCTCCAAAGTGTTTTCAGATTTTGTATATACATTTCTACAGCGCAAGAGATAGTTATCAAGAAGAATAAACAACTTGAATATGCCGGAAGGACAGGATATGAAAGGAAGTGCTGAAAAAGAACACCCCGCTGCCAAGAAAAATTGGAAATTGAAAGCTTCCTTTACTTTCTGAGCAGCCGTTTCTTAGAAATAACATAAAGAACAGTTAGATATTAGTGCTTAAAAAATGTTGCAGGCATTTTTTATAAGATCGACGAGACCAGGGCTAGTTGTCTCATTTTCTACGCAAGTGAATATTTCTCAGGGTAGTCAATTCTGTGCACATACATGCCTTGACTACAAACAGAAACACCTCAAATACACCTTTTGTCACATTATAACTTCAGGTACTTAAAATAAATGAATAAAAATAGCTGTTGCGAGTAGTTATCACAACTTAAAATTCAACATTGGAAGTAAAAATGTGTTGTTGATCCTTCAGAAATCATTCTAATATGCTGATTTGGTGATCAAGTAACATAGTATTATGCTTAACATGTTTGTGGAAACAGTGATACTTTTTCCAGGATTCTTTGATGAATAGAAAGTTCAGAAGAACTAATTTATTTGAAATTAAATTTTTTGGTAACAGTGTAAAAGTCTTTACTGTAACTTTTGATCAATTTAGTGCATCCTTGGTTAGTATCGAATGAATGAATGAATGAATGAATGAATGAATGAGGACCACTTGACCTGAACTGATATTTCTGAAAAAATGCTCTCATCCTGTGAACACAAGTCAACATTTTAGTTATTATTTAAGTTCTTTTTATAGATGACACAGTGTTTTTATTGTGCACACTTATACGCAACAGCTATGGCAAAAATATGTAGAATTCACAAACAATTATTCTCATTTTGAAATACACAATTTTGAACTAACCAACATACAAAACCACTGGAAGAGAAACACATTTTTGTGTAATTGGACTTTTGACTTTATAGTTTCGGATATGGCCTTCTCACCCTGTGTGGCATCTACCACTGTTTTACCATATGTGACCCTGGACCACAAAATCAGTCTTAAGTCGCTGGGGAATATTTGTAGCAGTAGCCAAAAATACATTGTATGGGTCAAAATTATGGATTTTTCTTTTATGCCAAAAATCATTAGGATATTAAGTAAAGATCATGTTCCATGAAGATATTTTGTAAATTTCCTACCATAAATATATTAAAACTTCATTCTTGATTAGTAAATGCATTGCTAAGAACTTCATTTAGACAACTTTAAAGGTGATTTTCTCAGTATTTAGATTTTTTTGCACCCTCAGATTCCAGATTTTCAAATAGTTGTATCTCGACCAAATATTGTCCTGTCCTAACAAACCATACATCAATGGAAAGATTATTTATTCAGATGATGTAGAAATCTCAATTTCGAAAAATTGACACTTATGACTGGTTTTGTGGTCCAGGGTCATATATATGGAAATAAAATTATACCCTAAAACATTTAGGTGATATTTTATTTTGACAATACACTGGCTAGGTGTCTAAAGATATACAATTGAATGATAGTTTGCAACCCAGTCACTGCGTTGCTCTACAGTCTGCATCCTAGAAATCTGTTTCCACAGCTTGGGTCTTCTTTTAGTTACTTTTGATGGATTTGTGGCATCATCCTAGCAAATGGGTTCAATTAAGACTGGGCAACCTTATTGGCAAAGTCCCTAAAAATGTATATCGGCACTAAATCAAGCTGCTTAGGAGAGACAAAGATAATTAAAGGATGCAAACAGTGAATGATGACGAAGAGAGTGAGGGAAGAGCCACAGTCTGTCTGAACTCTCAACAAAATGTGTTACTGGTACTAATGAGAGCACTATCTAGGCCCAGGTTTAAGTGTCTGCTAACGAGGGCTTGTTCATCATGGCCAAACACAAGTCATCATGGCATAATCTTATCACCGGTGCTGTGCTCTCCTCAACAGGAGGAGAAGCCTCATGGAGCCTTGCTTGAACAAAACCAAGAGAAACCCAGTCACTGACTCAGTCAGATGACAGACACACTCACACGCATTTGTTTGTGTATCACGGTGGTGTCTTTCCATTCCATTCTGAGCTATTTCTTAAATCTATAACCTTCACAGAAACCTTTTTGCTCTTTAGGTTTTAATTAAGACAGTAATGTAGATCTATTCTAACCCTGCGAGGATTTTAAACCTACAGGGACGCACACTGTTCATAAGCACATTTTTTATGCAAAGGCCTTTTACCTTTAATAACATTATGATTATGTGAAGGGCAGAAATAGTCCTACCTCGTCTGGCCTCAGATGGACATCCACCACTAGAGGGCAGTGCAGCCCAGTCCTTGTACACATTCAACAGACCATATGCATGGAAATGCAGCCAAACGACTGATAAAGACAAGTAACCTGATGGTTCATGCTGATTGTGCAAGGGGAACGTAGTCCATAGGGTGCGCAGATTGCAAAACATTTATTATCTCCTTTGATTCATTCCTGATCAGCGAATATTTTCATCAGCAAATCCTCCCACTGGGCCCACAGACTATTGGCTCTCCGTAGTATGTTTTTCTTGTTTCTTTTTACTGTTGCTGAAAAAGCTGGAGAAGGAAGGGAAGAGAAGAAAACGTTTAGTGATACTACTTAACATGAATTAGCAATGAACAATTTTTACAGCATTTATTAGGATAAACTTGGTTACTGTTAATTTCTATAAATAGGCAGAGTGTCAGAAGGGAATGTGGAATACAGAAGTTTTAATATGAGCAAATAAAATATTAAAAAAGGACAGTAGTTTTTAGCTAAATTGGAACAGACTTTAAAAGAGTTTTGATTAACTAGTATTTTATTGTAAGTGAATATCATGAACCATGACATACAAAACAAATACAGTCATTTAATGTTTAGTGTTTATATATATAAATATATAGACAGTAAATCATCCAATGTTTAAAACACACACAATACAATAGATATATGTTGATATATGTGTGTGCAGTGTATATGATCAATAATATTGTTTTGAAACATTTACATTTAAACTCAAGGCTGACAGTATTTGGTTTCACAACCAAAAATCAACCAAAATCTTTTACATTTTAACAATTACAGTTGTAGATGTTTCATTATGAACTAATATGAAACATAACTAACACTAACACTGAGCACTAGTATACTAATAACTAACCAAAATTAATAAATGCTATACAAATACTGGTTATTGTTAGTTCATGTCACCTAAAGCATTAACAAATGTTTGGTTTTAGAACCATATTGTTACCAAAACTAAACTGTAACCTATAACTTTTGTTCCTTCCTCATAGAGAAGAACAATATGTGACAGATGTTCACATTCAGTGCATTAAAAAAAACAAAAAACATCAGAACTGGTTTAAAAAGTAAAATGATTTGGAGGTGAGTGACATACAGAATGGGGAAGAATGGAAAGATGGCAAGAGAAGAGTCTGGATTTAACTCTTTTTATCCGTTGGCTTGTTTTTTCTTCACAGGGCAAAGCTCTGGCAGTCACAATTGGATGAACAAGTTTTTCTTTCCTATTTACGTGTCTCTCACAGCTATGACTCATTTCATACCCTGCAATTATGTGTCTTTGAAAAAGTAAATCTTCTTTTAATGCACTGTAATTGTGTGTGAGTGTGTGAGTGTGAAATGAGGTTTGGATGGAAAGTCTGATGGAATTTAATCCTGTCAGTATGAAATTATCTGATTGCTTCAAACCTGTTGAGCTAAAACTCTTTAAACATGTACAAGAAATTATTTAAAACACATTTACTACTATGTGAATATCAAAATTTCAAAATGTACTTGTAACTAAATTTCACGGTGTATACAGAATAGAGCATGTATTATTGTAGTAAACAAATCGTTTTATTCAGTCTAATTTTTTAACAGTCAAAATATTGTTTTAAATGTTTTTTTTCCTCTTCCTTTTAAAATCAAGCAATCTCTGGACAGCTGGGCCATCCATTTGGTGTGCATGTACGTGTGAAAAAGATTCAGAAAAAAAATGGGAAAGAGGAGAATATTTCAAGTTCATGTGTGTGTGTGTTTGTAAATGTGAACACTTCCTCTTCTCACAGACCTGTGCTTGGCCTCCAGGCATCAATAAACGACTGTGAGGGATCCAACAAATCACACACTGCACTTACTTTACACAGATATGCCTACCAAAGTACCTTCCTTGGGCAGGGAAAAGAGCCAAGAGCAGCACACAAGCAGCACCCTGATGTGTCGATCCGTAATATCGAGTCAGTTCTGCTAGTGAAACAACAACCAAAGAGAAGGAATTACAGGATTCACCTCAGGGAAATAATAATTGAATGAGATGAGACCACAGAAGAGGATGTTTCCTGTTTTTACTTGCCTTAAATGATCAAAAGGGAGTTGACTAAAGCTTAACAGCCGAAAGTTTAAAAGGCCATGGAGTGCACAAATAGCTCTGTGTGTTCTCACTGCAAACCGCAACAACATTACACAATTATTTTCAAAACCGTTGATTCTCAGATTGAAAACCAGTTGTCAAGTGGTATTATCAGAATGTAATGAACCAAATTAAACTACATTATAATCAAATTTTCACTAAAAGTGTATTATACAACCACTAAAAAGTGTATTATACAAGAATTGTCTTTTTTCAGAATGTCTGCTAAAGAAAAGTGTTTGTTGTACAGTTACACGCACTCATTAAGCTTGTCTTTGAGTCTCAGTTCATGAGCGAAGGTTGTTCCTCCAGCTATGGAAGGCTCCTGTGCTAGCATGTGGCCCCTGAGGGAGCTCACGAGGAAGAAAAGAGATGAGTGTGTAAGATAAAGCCTGTTTGGAGTATGACATGCTTTCAGGCTTGAAAGAAGACACCCGAGTATATACTTAGGTCTAGACATGTTTGATCAACACCTCTATCAGACAATAATCTTTCTCTGTAAAGTCTAGTGAAAGCTTACAAGAGCACACAAAGACACACAAGGATAGTTTGTGAAATGTGAACAATGAAAAATAACGGGTCTTAAAATAGTTGTCGCAAGTGCTACTTCCGCTTCATATCAGGGTTGATTTAGTTAACACTGTTTTATTTAATTTAGTAAAGATGGTATCAGATGGAAATACCATGGTACTTACCATAGTACTAAAAAGGGGAGCACTTTATTTTACAGTAATAGTAATTACAATAACTAGGTAATAACTAGGTACTAACTCCGAACCTACCCCTAAACCTACTCCCTACCCTATGTAGTTACCTTATATTACCAGAAAATTCTTAGGTAGGTACACTGTAAATACACACACACACACACACACACACACACATATATATATATATATATATATATATTTTTTTTTTCCTTACAATTTTCTCTTAAAAATAACAGATTTTATCCATGAAGGGAAAGCATATAATTTCACACCCTATTGTTTAGTTTGTTTGAAATTGCCCTGTTACGTTTAGAATGCAATTTTTAGTGTCTTTATTTTATTTTATTTTATTTGAATGAGTGGGTCTTGAGTTTAAAATAATTAATTAAAATTGTTAGTCAACATTATATTATACTGGTCACACTTTATTTTAAGGTTCAATTCTGGCTATTAACAAACCATTAACTATGTCTTAATAAGCAGTAAACTGCTTACTAATAGTTAATAAAGGTAGTTGCTAAGTTTAGGTATTGGATAGGATTAGGGGTGTAGAATATGGTCATGTAGAATAAATGCTTTATAAGTACAAATAAACAGCCAATATGTTAATAATAGGCATGCTAATAAGCAACTGGTTAATAGTGAGAATTGGTCCCTATACTAAAGTGTTACCAGAACATTTTTATTATTTCATAAAACATCTTTTCCATTGTAATATCAAAATGATGTTTCATGTTTCGGCTTGGCAATTAGTAAACTATGTTACAGTGTTGAAATGTCATTTTATTAAGAAATCATTTTGTATTTGTATTTCTGTTTATGTGAAATGTACCTCCAATTAAAGAAGAAACCATTTCTTAATTCCAGTCTTCAAGAGTGGTTTGTGTATGACTGGATTCAACACTTTTTTGGGCATCATATCGATAATAAAACCAGACAGAGCACTTCAAGCACTTCTAAACAGACAGAAAAGGTTTTAACAGATAAAAAGGCTCCAAATTCATATTGGATTTGGTGTGTTTAAATAGCATTTCAATATTTACTTGAAATGCAATATATATAAAACTATTACAAAACTTCTAAATGGTAATATTGTGGTGTATGGGTGTTTCTTGACGCTGTTGTTATAGAGAACTTCAAAGGATTAGTCAAGATACTAATGGAGGTCTCATAGAAGTGTAACTGGATATTGCTATGATATTAATGAAAATCCAGTATGCTGCTAAATATTTAAGTGTTAAGTGTAGACGGTGGTTTGAAGGTGGTACTTAGACTGAAAATGTGGGAACCACAAATCTAGGAAACTACGGGACATCTGAGACTGAGTGTGATAGAGTATGTTTTACATCTTATAAATGTGAAATCTGTGCCACATTCTGTTGAATTTTTTGTATTTTGTGCATTTTCCTAAACATTTTCTCCCATTCTCAAATCAAACTGATGAGAAAATTGCCTTCTGGCCCATTCCAGCACATCCAACCATTCAAATCACACAACCTACATAGTGTCCTTCTTCATTTTTGATCTCTCATCAATTATAGATTCCGTTCTCTGGGGCTCTAGGACGGCTGTGTTTTTCGGGGTGACTGACGCAGAGGGACATCTCCAGCTCATACTGCAAGATAGCCGTCTTTGACCGCACCGTTTCTCCATTATTAATCAGAGTCTCTCCAGATCCTAACAGAGGGCTCGAAGAGGTCAGCTCACATTAGTGCCAGCGCAGAGACGGGCCTGAGATCCTCAGATTGGGCATTTCCGCTACGCTGCTCCCACTCCTCAAGACCTGATTTGATATTAATATCCACTTAAGGTTTCTTCTCTCATCTCATTGAGATTATCAGATCTTCTTTGGCCTCTGATACTCATTAAAATCTTTTGTGCTTTGTTTGAACTGTTGTGAAACGATTAAGCAGTTTCAGGTTTAAATTACTCATAATGCTAGATGAGGATCTATCGGTGTGAACTTGAACGATCATAATTTGATTCTTGCATACGCCAGAACAGAAGCCTCAGACAGGAAGCGCACACACACTCTCACACACATAGGCAATCTTGTCTATGACATACTTCATCCAGCAATCATTTTCAGGATGGCGATGAGATCTGATATTGGAGGCATGTTTTTATTTGCCGAACAATGTCTGTTGGTCTTTCCAATAAGCGAGGAGCACAAACCACTCTAACGTGACAGTTCCAACAAAGATGGTGGTGACATCTCGTTGGTGGTGGAGAATGATTTCTCCACCCACTTCTGCACTTCCAGCAGTTATCTGATGGTATCAGATCTTGTTAGTAGCACAGGCAGAAGATTGAGGTTTTGGAGAAGGAGGGGGGCAGGAGACACAGTTGAGTGATTTGGATTCACCCTGATGGGTGGGAGGGGGTTGGCGGATGGTGTCTGCGCCCGAAGGCCTACAAACTGCTGCCGCGTTCCAGGCCTGTCGCCTTCCTCCTATTGTCCCGCGTGACAACTGCGGCCCTACCAAACACATCAGGGGTCGGGTGTCGGGTCAAAGGTGATGGGGCAGACAGCACTTCAGACACTCCGACAAGGCTTTAGCGCATCTGATCTGCACAGCCTGAAGAGTTTGTGGGAGTCATAACAAACATAGCAGGCCGTGTGGGTTAACCTACCAG
Source organism: Tor tambroides (assembly GCA_021397915.2). Lineage (NCBI taxonomy): Eukaryota > Metazoa > Chordata > Actinopteri > Cypriniformes > Cyprinidae > Tor > Tor tambroides. The sequence goes on along the minus strand of JAFVLL020006278.1, from coordinate 16,826 downwards.
ATGCTACCGAAACATTACTTGTGACTAGAAAAGAAATGCTTGTTTCATGCCGTTTTATTTTAGCACCACTGCCCACATTAACTGTACAGTACCACGTTGCAGAAGTGTAGCTGCGAGCAAAGTTTCAGCGCTGAGCCTGTTTGCTGCACGTCATATACTGCTCAGCTTATAAATATGGATAATGTGCATATTTTTTGCAATCTAGGCTCTAGAACAATGCTCACCCATTGTTTGACAATGATGAATGTTAGGTTGATGAAAGTTATATAAGCAGTGACAAATGAAAACAGTATATTCTGTTCAGTAAATGTGACAGAATACAGACCAGAGTTTCTTTTTCTTTTCTTTTTCTTTCTTTCTTTCTTTCTTTCTTTCTTTCTTTCTTTCTGATAGCACAGACTTCCTTAAATATAAATATGTCTTTGATGTAAAAATTTACTGTGAATTACAAAAATTCTAAATATGTTTAAAATATTATCTAGAAAATGTTTTTTAATCTATCAGCATTAAATAATTAAATGATTTCCTACCAGTGTGTAGAAAGTAGTATGAAACAATGTCAAATTAAATAATAATAACAATAATATTTATTATTATTATTATTATTTATTATTCTTGTTGTTGTTGTTGTTGTTGTTGTTGTTGTTACTTTTGTTGTTGTTGTTGTTATAGAGAAATAATAAATGTATTATTAAAGGAGGGAAATAATAAAAACAAACAAACAAACAAAAAACAATAAATAAACACAAGACAGACAGACAGACAGACCGACAGACAGATAGATAGATAGATAGATAGATAGATAGATAGATAGATAGATAGATAGATAGATAGATAGATAGATAGATAGATAGATAAAAAGGGGGGAGAGTAAATAAATAAATAATTAAAGAAGAAAAGAATAACAAACTAACACAATGAATGAATGAATGAATGAAAATAAATAAATAAAGAAACAAAGAAACAAAGACAGAAACAAAGAAAGAAACAAAGAAAGAATGATCACAAAAAATAAACATAATAATAATAATAATAATAATTGTTATGATTAAAATATTTATTTAGTTATTTATCTGTTTTAACTTTTTCCCCTAAACTTTTCTGCAGACACCCCAGAGCCACTTTGTGGTTCTTGATAGGTCCCAGGACTGCAGTTTTAAAACTCCTGATCCAGACATATGTAAGTAGTTTACAGCTACAGTTTGTAGCTATTCTGTTCTATGCAGATTAATTTAAATCTGGATATAAATGTTTATAAATAAATTAAAGAAAACATTCAGTCTAATAACCCATTTTATAAAGCCACAGCCTTGCAGCAACACATATCCTGCTATGTAAACATTATGAAGCAAGCCTAATGCTAACACTCCAAACTTTTCTCCCTTCTCTGAAATTCATCCTGTTAATCTGTCCTCTCTCTATGTGAGATACATTAATTAGCGTTGTGGTTTACAGAACCATGGCCCGGCTCAAACCCTGACTGCTTGAGGTTCGGAGACTGTGGGAGGGAGAGCTTTCTGCCTGGGCCTCTTTTCACACAGTCCTGTCTTCTCATATTTAACATGCCTAATGGAAGAGCCTGTCTACAGCCTGCAGCCATTCCTACTCCTACAAGAGCTTTTCATCATCCAGCACTGAGAGGGGGCGGAGGGGCAAGAGAGAGAGAGAGAGAGAGAGAGAGCGAGAGAGAGAGATGCTGCTTTACTGAAGAGAATTTAGAGAGAATTCACAAAGAAGAGAATTAATTATGTGGAAACATATTACATTGAGAAGTGGAAGGGCTTCATTTCCAGGAGCTGAAGACAGAGGCATAAGAGTAGACCAAAAGAATTATGTCACAAGAAGAGGTTTCCCATAAATCTGATCTACATCTTTACCTTTATATCTTCCCGTCCTTCTGCGTGTGATGGAACAGAGGGTGTGTGCGTATCTGAGGTCACCTTGAGCCCAAACTATGTGCCCTTGGTGTCTCCTCTCTCCTGCGTGCTTCACTGAACACTCTTCCAAGCACAAAACCTCCTCCCTTGCAGGGCTTTCTATACTTTAGTCATTTACCAGGGATTAGTGAGAAACGAGAGAGAGGCAGAAAGAAAGAGAGACAGAACCTGGGAAATATTATAGACATATTTTGAGATGATGACAAGGTTGCTGATGTTTTTTTCTTCACTCAACAGAATGATAGTTTGTAAGTCCTGTAATGCAGGTATGTAAGTGACATATGAAAAGTTGCATTCACTCAAACTGTTTATTGCAGCATTGTGTCATCAGTGCATTTACACAGGAATTAACTGTATAATTATTGCTATGAAATTAATGTTTTAAATTCACTATAAACACATTTTTAAAATATTTAAAATATTAAATATTAAAAATAACATTTAAAATATTTTTTTGTATTTTATTTAGTTATTTTATAAGAAATAACACTTAGAAAAGTATAAAATATACACTACTGAAATTGATTTATTAATCAAGGATGCATTAAATTTATCAAACGTGACATTAAAGACATTTATAACATTACAAAAAAAATATTTTAAGTGAATGCTGTTATTTTTAACTTCTTATTCATCAAAGAATGCTGAAAATATTATGGTTTCCAAAAAAATATTAAGCAGCACAAGTGTTTTCAACATTTATAATAGCAAGAAATGTTACCTGATCACAAAATCAGCATATTATGAATGGTCATGTGACACTGAAGACTGGAGTAATGGCTGCTGAAAATACAGCTTTGCCATCACAAGGATTTATTATATTTTAAAGTCGTCTGAGCTATTTTGTTTTTAACAAATAAAATGTTATAGTTTGTTATAGTTTTTATACACATTTTTTTAATAAGGTCCCAGCATGTATTGCAGCATAAAAAATATGCAGTTACTGTTATAGGTTTATTTTACAGTTTTACTGTTTCTGCTATTGTTTTTCTGTCATAATTTATTTACCCTCTTGTTGTTCATTGTATGGACACACACATATAAAACCACACAAACGAAATGAAATTTCATTTTATTGAACAAAAAGACAAGAATATATTGGCTGAATAAAAAGTTGGTTAAAGAAAATAATATTACTGTCAACATCTGGTAAAATTGGTTGAAAAAATCTTTGCCCAAATATTTTGCATCATGCTGCCCTTTTTAATGTTTCTCAACATTTCCTTCACTGTAAAAAAAATCCCGTAAAATTTACGGTAAAAAAACAGCAGCTGTGGTTGCCAGAATTTCACCGTAAAAAATATGGTAGCAACGTTTTAGGGTTTACGGATTTAACTTAAATTTACAATGAAAAACCATATTTCTTTAACTGATGTAATGTTAATATACCAACCTATTGAAGTTCTGAAATCTGTTTTGTACCTCTACTGATAACCATCAAAATCAGGTGGTGATGAGAAAGTCACATGATGAACCAAAGCTCACCACAAGCTGAGAAGGCCAATACTAATATATATAGATATATATTGAAGGTGCACAATGTCATTCACACAAACACTAAACACCATCATGGTGAGACTCATTAAACTGAAATATGTAATAAACGATATTAGATGTAACATACAACTCTAATAAACATAACTGATAAGAATCAACTAAGAAGAAAAAAACATAAAATCTGAAATGCAACGCAGGGAATTCTGGGAACGTCAATTTACGTTTTTTTCCTGTGAATTTTACATTCTTTTTCACTTTCAAAAACAGTATTTTACCATAAAATTGTCTGAAATGTCTATTACAGTTTTTCACCGTATATTGTAGGGGAACTTACCGTTAACCATTTAACAGGTTTTTACTGTAGCATTTTCACAGTTTTTTTACCGTTAAAATCACGGTCATTTTTACAGTGTTTTACAGTGGATAGTGTGCACAGATCATGCTAAAATTTGCAGTAATTTGAATAATTTGTCCTGCTGTGTGACCTTTTGAGAGCACAATAATATCCAGCAGCAGTCCTGTCACCTGTAGGACTGCATTTGAGGAGCACCAACATTCCAGCACAACATACCTTCCAATGAGAAGCCAGTGCATCAATGCCAGTGGATCAGTCAGGCACACAATGGCTCTGTGGGTGGGTGAGGCCATTGCTCCTTCTTCTACACTGGCACAGACTGTCCTCACACTGGCATCGCTGAACGCCAGGATCTCAGACACAGTTGGCAGATGAGAAGAGAAGACCTGGTGAATGCCAGGCTGTGCAAAACCCTTCTGGACAACAGTAAATAATCGCTTAGCTTGTTTTCAGATGACGTTCTCTTTCAGAGTTTTGTATTCACAATCCCTTTATTCGTTTCTTTCTTTTATGCATTGTGTTGCGGCCAAGAGAGTTTTTTCAAAGTAATAAAAGATTCGATTCATCTTCTGTTTTCTTTTGTCCCACAGAAGTATGATTTAAAAGTAAACAGAAGTTTCAGATATTATATTCAAAGAAATTCCCATATCGCAGAATCACAATACAACACAAAAAGGAAAAAAGGGGAGGAGGAAAATATTGTTCTTTTTCTAAGTCTGCTGGATAGTGAGAAGCCAGTGTTGACATTCCAGTCCGTCAATTCACAAAACAGAGTTTGACATTCAAATCGTCGAGGGAAAAAAGAAAACAATGTCTCCTTATTCTACTCACTCATTACCTGTCAAACAGCAAGTGGATAATGCACTCCCCTCTGTCATCAAAACAGAACAATTAAAACACTTCAAATACAGAAGCCGTCTATTTTTCGAGTGGGTGTCATGTCACAACAAGCAGAGCCGTTTCACCATTTCTAATATTTTTTTGTTTCATGTCAGTGTACCTGCCAGTACTTTGACACATTAATTGCGTTCGAGTCAAGTAACCTCAGAAAGATTTTGATCATGTCACTTGATCTCGCGTTTGCGGAAAGCAGTTCATTTTAAACACGGCATTGTGGGGGGTTTAAACTGGAAGTGTCTTAGAGGTCGCCCTATGAGCTCCACATGTTTTCCCAGGGCAGAACCATGAGTCAGCCCATACCCCCCTCCCCCAACCCGCAGATCCACCGGGCTATTGAAACTCAAGCAGCGTAATCCAAATGCATGGGTCACCACTCCTCGTCGAGACAAAGACCAGGTTTTGGCAGCTGGGTTACACTCGCATAGAGAAGAAAGGAATTGGCCCGGCAGGTAAATAGGAAGTTATTGTGCAATAACAAAGACTTTGGGTTAACCTGCTGACCCTATGTCTCCATCTCTACACCCTGCCCTGAGCGAAAGTGTAAAAGAGAGATTTAATAAGGTTTACAGCAGGAAGATTTTAAGGACATGAGCCGAAACTGTGGCAGAAACGTTCATGGTTCAAACTACAGCTCACCCTAATTTCAATGCAATTACCAACAGGTCACCTTCTGTGAACTCCCTTAGAAACGTTCCATTCTGAAAAACAAATAATAGCATTTTAGCCAATAGAATGTGGTTTTGTGTGTTCCGTGGCGTTTTACCGCATCAATGTACTTCACCTTCACCTCATCTGTCTTTCCAACAGGAGGATGCATAGAGGCAGAGCAGTCAATGACAAGACCTAAAAGATCTGGGAGCGAGTGCCAAAACGTCTCGGATAAACAAATATATAAATAATTCACAATGAAAGAGCAAGTGAATAGGTTTTGTTCTATGATGAAATATGAATGCTGTACACACTCTTCAAACACACCAACACAAACTCACTAAAGAGAGCCATGACTCTGTTCTGATTTCAATTATTTCTCTCGCTTTCATCTAAAGATGCGCAGTAATTCAGATGCCACTACATTCTAGATTACGTTTTCTTATTTTGCATAGCTGCAAAATGAAAGAAATATAAAATAAAAAAAAGATTGTATCTTTGGTTTAAAAGAAGTAAATAGTCCGGCTTTCTTTCTGCTTGTAAATGGTCTATTTGGTTCTTTTACTAGTTCTATTCATTCTTTTGAATGGCATTTGGGCCTGTGTACACAGAGTCACAGATCACCTGAGAACAAAACCATCCAATCATATTTCTTCTATGAAGTGCATCAAACCCACACAGAGACAAATAGATTGCATTTATCTTCATTTTTTACTGCGGCTTAATTTGGATAATTAATGAAAAAAGCTTATTTTCATCTTAAATGCTGAGTAGCTTTATAGAGTCATCCGATAAAAAAGATGATAGCAAATAAAAAAACACACAGATATGCACTGCGATTGTGACGTCTATTCTAACACGTTTAACTCTGTAATTGCGTGTAAACCTAGTTGAGTCTTGTCCTGTATCTCTCCCATGTCACAGATCTGGATTGTGACAGTGCAATACGATGAATACAACTTAATTATAGATATTTTAAAAAGCCTTTTCTTTCTCCTCCTCATTCAGCCTGCAGCCAAACAGTACTTGTGTTCTGCCACGGCACATAAACACGCACAAAGGAAGTTATTAGCGTAGATGGAAATCAAATTACTAACAGTGTAAACCGCTCTTCTACCGTGCTCTCACGCCTGTAATTACTCAAGCTTATAGGACTATAATGAATGCTAATGATGTTCTCTTACCAAGTCACCAGACCCTCACTAGAACCCTGTTCTCCTGTATGCCCGAAAAAAGTTTATTTTTATCACCTTTTTGCATTTTTAAAAAAAAAAAAAAACCCATTGTATTAAGGTTGTTTGACAAAATACTGATTAAAGGAACCTTATAGGTTCAATACAATGGAAGTTAATGTGGCCAGTCTGTAAACTTTAAAATACTATACAGTAAATAGTTTTCAAAAGTACAGTATGGCTAAGATATAAACAACATGTAATGCTGCAAAATTATGACTTAAACAACTCAAATAATACATGAGTTTAAGATAAGAATAGTTATCCTCTTAAAAAAGGAGGAGGAGAGGAGGAGTTTTAGTGCAAGTCAACAGTATGCCACAAATGCTTTTGATTGAGCTTAACTAGCTCAATAAACCTGAACTTGGTATAAACCTGAACTTGGAAAGGGACTTGGTTCTATCCATTGGATGTTGATTGGATGAAGCAGATCTGAATGCAAGCTTGCAGGCAATTGTAAGAAAAGGGCATGGATTAAACAGACAAAATGATTTGAGAAATCAACAGAGAGGAGTCTGTCATTTCACTGGAAGACTGAGTTATGACATTCTGATTAAAAATTACAAGGTCAAAAATAAAAAAAGGAAAAATGAAACATGCACGGACTAACTGAAATATGAATATTTTTATTCTTAATTTAAGAAAATGATTTGGTGGTTTGAGGTGTCCAAGCATTGATTAAGGGCCGATTAACGACCACTTGTCAGTGACTGCCAGGCTTTAGTTGCCATACAAACAAAATACTAAAATAAAATAAAATAAAATAAAATAAAATAAAATAAAATAAAATAAAAATCATTTTAGAAAATAAAATCAAAGTCATTTTAGAAAGATGAATGACCCTGAATAAAGCACTGGACAAGAAATGTGTGCGTTTCAACATGACAATGAACAAGACCTGGTTTTGTTTGTCAGAGAATGTTCCATCTATTATGCTTTTTTAACTATTAATATGTGCTTGGTTATAATGTTAACCAGATTTCGTAACATTGATTTTTTTTTTTGGAATGTCTGAATTATTCCAGTCAGGGAGCAGTACATTCAGATTGTTTAAACACTTGATAGAATCAGATTTAATTTACAGATTTTGTGAGTTCAGCAAAGAGACAAGTTGAACTTAGATAATACAAGGCTGTTTTGGCAGGACAAGGATGCTCAGGCAGTCCACACAATGGGCTCCATCTCAAAACAAGTGTTCTTAAACGCAATTCATTTCAACACACTGAGAGAATGCATCTTCATGTGCAAATCAATATATGGAAGAAATGGCCACACTTTTGACTTCACAATATATGCTGGCCTTGAGAGGCATTCACAAATAAGGCTTTTCATCTGCTGAACAGAACTAAGAGAGTGCGTAGACAGTGCACTACATAAAAAGTAATTGGAAACAAGAACCATTTAGAAAATGTTCTTGTTCTTAGACAACACAAAAAGAAACATCTGAGGAAAAATGAAACTTAATCAATAAATGTAAAACGTTGAATCACCTTGTATGGCACTTAACGATATTCTTATAGTTCAGGACCTGAAAGTTTTCAAAAAGGTTTCATGTCTTTAGTGCTTGAATACTTGAAAAGCTCATTTTATTTTATTAAAAGGAGATTTATCATCACCACTGTCACACAATATGTTTCTAAACAGAAATAAAAACTAAATTTAAGGAGATAAATTTTACCTTTAACCACAAAGCATTTTTCTAAGCTTAATACTCATTCAAAATAATAATAAGATTGCGTTGTTATTTACACGTAACTGAAATGAAACATTCAGGAGTTGAATAGAACAAATCATTAATTTGTTTCGTTTTTTTCCACTTACAGGTTCATTTAGTGTTAGTCAGTTTTTACTGCAGCAGTCATTATAACTGCAGTCGTAATTTTGTTCAACATTACCATTTTCTCTCTGAAGCGTAATGCAGACTTTTTTTGCTAATGCACCCAAAATTAAACCATAATTGCAACCTATTTTATTTCACTTTATTTATACTTTATTTATATATATTTCCAAATAAAACTGAATATTATATGAGAAAAAATTCAGAGCATGTCTTGATTGTATCCACTGGGAATAGATCGGACTGTGAAAAGTGCCTGTTATAAAGTAGAGCCAGACCTGAATGAGAGTTTGCAGTTGATTATGGAAGACACCTGCTCTCCTTTTACTGCTGGCACCCAGGAGTCTTTAAAGGTCAAATGTCAAGTTAACCCTAGAGTTAACTCAATGGTAACACCTGTTTTAATGGTAACTATCATTATTAAATTACTCTCTCAAATACTGATTTCTTACATAGCCATGATCTTACATATCTAGTATCATTCCACAGTCTTTCTTTACTTGAAAGTAATATTTTAATGTCTATTTATGTACTTATTTATTTGAAAAGTAGCCATGTACCCTTATAGTGTTTTTTTTTTTTTCATTCAGACATGACAGTAAAGATATTTATAGGCTAATGCAATTTTTAGAACTTTCAATTAATCAAATAATCCTGGAAAAATATCATGGAGTAAAATATTAAGCATCACAACCATTTTCAACTGTAATAATAATAAGAAATGTTTCTTGAGCACCAAATCAGCATTTAGAATGATTTCTGAAGGATCGTGTGACACTGAAGACCGGAGTATGGGCTGCTTTGCCATAATGGAAATAAATGACATTTTAAAATATATTAAACAGAAAACTGTTATTTTAAATTGTAATGATATTTCACACTATTACTGTTTTACTGTATTATTTTACTGGATCAAATAAAGAGAGCATTGGTGAGTATGATAGACTTCTTTCAAAAACATAAAACTTACCGACTCCAAACAGTAGCGGGGTAATACAGTCAGCCGGTATTTATCAGAGGATCATTTAGGGTGATCATTTAGATTATTTAGAACCTTCAGCTTCATGTTGGGGTTCTGGTTACCCTGTAAGTGTACCCAGTAAGGAGTTAAAATATAAGCTACCTAGACAAAGCTATCTGTTAACATTTCCATTCATCTCTATGGCCGTTGCTTGTAACAGATGTATGCAATCTGGATGCTGATATCCTTGCAAATTTTTTGCAATTTCACCATTATGAAATTATACATTATTATATACTTTTTCACAAGTTACATCATCTACCGGCAGTGGCTAACTAGGTCATGCTATCCAGCCAAACCTTGACCCCTTTGACTGTCAGTAACCCATAAGCTAAACATGAAATCAAAAGTTTTTTATAATCTTTAATCAAAATGCAAAAACTTTATCTGCCTGTTATTCTACTGCTAGCTGCAACCACCATATGAACGTAGAGATGTGCAGACATGAGGTTTAGTCATTTTCTTTCCAAAAGCTTGTTTCCTGTCCCCAAATTACCTTTTTTTTTAAAAAAAAAAGAAGAAGTGAAATATTGCTGTTTGTCAGTACTGTACATTATGTACAGTGGCTCATATGAATGAAACTGATTAAAGTCCTCAAGACCACTTAGAAAAGAAAACAACCCTTTTTTAAATCTGTAAATTAATGTCAGGTTCAAAGAATGAGTTATTACAAAATTATCTCACTACCGAGGAATTGCACATAATAGGCATTGTTGACGTACAAAGACCAAATTTCTATACAGTGCCTTTTGATACTGGAGATTTAAAAGTTGCAGTATGCTAACCTAAAAAGGTTTGATTTTAAAAGAGCAAGGAAAAATTTAATTGACATGACAGTATGATGGGTCAGCTGTAGTCCAACTCATTTATCTTGAAATAATATTCTTTCTTTTGTTTCTCTCTCAGATTCTCAGAGTGGCTTTTTGCTGCTTTCCATACAGAACATTTGTTAATTAACATAATTGAAACTAAAAAGTAATTAAACATACATACAAATATGCTTAATTCATTCAACTGGTCTGTTACCTTAATATGGGTTTTATGGAGCCTGGTCTCATAAAAATACGTGCCTCTGTGCACTTTCTGTGCAACACCGTTTTACGTACCGTACTGCACGTTTCGCCGCAGTTTCAAAGAGAAATGTCCACTGAGTGGCGCTAAAACACAGGTTAAATACGTGAACCCTGGCACGTTTTTATGATGTTGATATAGGTACCTATTGCTTTGTTTTTATTACGTTGCTACAGGTACGTATTGCAGCGGTTCAGAATTCAAATATCCAGGGTCTGTCCCTAAACGTTAATGCTCTATCCTGTTGGAAATATGCCCTACACCAGACCCAACCCTAATCCTACCCGATAATGTTAACAAATGCAAAACTGGTATAAAAACGTATTTGTTGATGCACCCGTGCCATTTAAACTTCCTTTTTTTGGAGATTTGAAGTGTTTTGTCGACCCATAGTTACACGGTACTCGACCTGGAGCTCGACGCCTTCTAAGTACGACTCCGTACTCCGTGAGCTACCGAACACGCCTACCATTTCTGAAAACCCATAGATACGAGGCTGATATGTGCAATGCTAACATTCCAAAGCATCAGTTTCAAATCTCCCAGCATATTAATATTGTTTTGAAGTCGTAACATGATATTCTTAAAGTCATTGTGCGAAAAATACGCTTTATTAATCACAACTCTGTAAATTTGTGTGAAAAGGAGTAAAAGGTGTCGGAGTTGCCTCTAGTGTTTGTCTTTTGGAAACTGAAACTGCAGTAATATTGGTACGTATTTCGTGTCTCGCTAAAAAGTGCACCCAGGTACGTAAATGCCATGAGACTAGGTTGGTTTTATGAGTATAAATTCTAAGATAATTTTCTGTACAAACTAATTTGAAACTATGCCAGAATAAACACATTATGATTAATGTTGATAGTGACCTTGATGTTGTAATCATATTTGCTTTAGTCACATCTCTGTTTTCCACAAATTAACACAATAATGGGCAGTTACGCATACACAAACACAAACAAGCATGATTGAAAGAAATTCAGATAATAATGATGTAATGATGCAAAGCTAAAGAAATTATCACTGGATGTAATCTGTACAGTGGTTCTCATAACTGACAATCAAAAAAGTAAACCTTTGGAGACCAATGCGATCTCTCACTAGAAAAAAAGAGAATTTTAACCTTGCAAAGGGGGTAGAGATGGGTGGCTGTAAAGGTCAGCTCATAGAGGCTCTAGTTTATTTAAGAGATAAAATGGATAAAACGGATGGTGAGAATGATCAATTAAAGTGTGACATTTTCATAAGAGACAATGTTTCTGAAGTAGAGAGCTATGTCAAGGCATGAGTGGGCAACATGGACTTTACCTGGTTTCTTTAGTGATCACATCTCAGTCAGGTGTGAATACATATCTAATGTGTTTTAAACAAAATTCCCCCTTCTCACCCATATCACACATCTGTTATTGCTATACATATACTATGAAAGTTAATATCGTCAGCTGTTTGATTACCAGCATTCTGATTTGGAACAACTTGAGGGTAAGTAAACGATGCGATAGAACTTTCATTTTCAGGTGAACTTTCCCTTTAACCGCAAAACATAATAATTGAAAACAAAGTGCCCCTACTTGTCCTGATTGTGCTCAAACTGATATTTTTGATTTTGCTGTATTTACACTACTAAATCCGGGAATCCAACACACTCTATAAACACACTTTATAAAGTTTTTACAGAGCTTTATTTATAAATTTTAATTATAAATACTTTGCACTTTAAAATAGAAGTGCTTCATTGACATTGCATGATTTCATGGCACATGAGTTCCTGAACATGATGAATGATGGGATATGTTTGGTTACCAACACTCTTCAAAATATCTTCTTTTGTGCTCAACAGAAGAAATAAACTTATACAGGTTTGGAACAACTTGAGGGTGACATAATAATGACAGAATTTTCATTTGTGGGGTTAGGTTTAGATTGAGTGGTTTTTTTTTAATAACAAATTGATGTGAATCAAAGCATGCAAATTCATGTGAAACTGGCAACTCAGAAAATAATTATGTTTTCTAATGAGATTGGGTTTGAAAATCTTTGCATAATGTTCTTAAAACTGAACTAGACTCCATTCATCCATCCATTATCAGCTTGTCACATGTAAAATCATGGTGAACTAGACTAGAAATACGTATTAAAATCACACATACACACACACACATCGTCTCACAATTACCCCGTCTCTATGAGCTTTCAGTACGACACAACCAAGGCAACAGGATTGTCTAGGCCACTGTATCATTATAATCTGATGCTTTTTTAGACTCAGACCTCAGTGTCGGTTTTAACGTTTGCAGATGCATCAATAATGGACTGTGGGTAAACAAGAAACCCAGTACAGACTCTGCGTCAGAGTCACTAAGTGTCTGTTAACTGCTAGTCGATGAGATTCATATGGACTAATGAGGCTGAATCATTTAAATGCAGCCCTCGTTACGCTCAGGTGGTCTTAATTAAACCAGATTACAGTATTTCCTGCTCTCATACTGTCTTTAATGGGCCACTGGCAGTTCTTAAGTATGATCTCAAGTAGGCCTGTTTTGCAGGTTTCATTTTTTAAATGTTTCTTGTTGTTGTTTTTTTCCTGTAATAAACCAATAAAAATTTTTTCTGATCTGAATGAGAGAGATAGACTGTATTTGTAAACTATTCTAAATCCCTTGCAGAAAAAGAGATTAATTTTGAGGTACTCATAGGTGCGGTAATTTGCTTTATCGCTAGTGCTTTCGCAAGCACACTAAAGGCCCAATTAGCTCCTGAAGTTGCCTCGTGTAAATATTCATACTTTTTGTTTAACTCACTACCGTACATCAGGATGATCTGCGGTGGCTTCCTAAACGAACAGAGAGAGAAATAAATATATAATAAAGACAATAAGTGAGAGGGAGCGGGGGTCTTAAAACATCAAAGACTTTGCTATCTCTGTGGCATGTAAACACTGAGTGCCTTTCGTGCATCGAAGAGCCCTATTTAATGATTCTATGGAAGATTGCCACAGCGACAAGCATCCTGCAATAAATAAAATTAACAAACATTTCTGTAGGCTCTGTTCAAAGGGAAAGGGAGCCCAATGTTTTTTGTCCCGATAAGTGGTCTATACATCCCTCCTGCTCTTTCCTGATTAGTCTAATCCAGTGAGAAGTGCGTGCCGGGGTTCTGATTGAGTCAGTCACCGCGGCCCCTGAGGGGAACCCTCCTGATAAGTGCCTTTACCTTTCACCTCCACAGCCCCACGCACACACCGCTCTAATCTCATTTGGACCAGGAAGACATGCTCTGGCACGGGGAGCAGCGATTAGCATCCACTCAGCTTACATGCGCCCTCTCTCTCTTTAGCACACATACGCGCAGTCCTCCACAGGCCTGCAATCAGACGGACCACTACACCTTAACTGTGCCCAAAGAGAGAAAGTTTCTGGCAAACCGGTTTCAGGTCATTTTTGAATGACTCGACTTGATTTTATCTGGCGGGACTGATGAACGTCAACCGATTATGCGCATATAGGCAGTTCAAAGAACAACAAAACCTCTAAAGACCTAGAAAGGCATGTATTTATCTAATATTATGGCACTGACCTAACCAAATAAGTTAGGTAACCACTGACTTCCATAGTATTTTTTCCACGCTAAGGAAGTTTGGTTACCAACAGTCTTCAAAATATCTTCTTTTGTGTTCAACAGAAAAAAGAAACTTATAAATAATGACAGATTTTTCATTTTTGGGTGAACTAGTTCTTTAAGCTTTCAAAAGCACGAAGCATTTTGAAGTCAATCATCCAAAATAAATGAGCTCACGTAGGCCCAAAATAGTCTGAAGAAATTCCCGTCTGGCCATCATAAACAGCTGTCTTGCTGAAACCGATTAATTGCGACTGGCTTTTTAAAATACACTAATCTCTTTTGTCGAGACTGATGTTGAGTTGATATAACTGCGAACAAAATTTAATTACATTTGATGTGCAGCCTGCAGGAGAAGTGCTCTATCTTTTCTACTCACCTGAGAGTGTCTGGGAAGCGAAGGTTATTTCTGACATCACTTCTCTTAGAAAGATACCTTTGTGAGGATCGTAATAAAGGTAACATTCTCTATTGTTTGAAAGCAAACACTGTAGGTCTTAGTCTTGTTGTACACACAATTCAGAGATAAATTAGTCAATACAATTTTCAGCTCATTCGTTCTTTGTGATATATGCCATCATTAGAACTTCCCTGTTGGAATTTTGCTTGTACAACACTACAAATGTCTGTTTGAAAGCCAGTAATTACTTTCCTTTGCTTTGATTCGGGCTAAGCTCTGGAGAGTTTCAGGGTCATTTGATTGCTGTGTGTTCCTGACAGGGGATCCAGGTGACTGGATCTGAATGAGACAAGTGACATCTGGACCCACAAACCAGTCGCATGGGTCTCAGACCATTGACTGGGGTTTAGGTTTCCCGAAGGATGATTGACAGCTTGTCAACCTGCATGGCAGTGTGTGTCATAGAGTCCAGTGTTGTCAACAGACAAGATCCTTTCGCTACTGCTTAGGCAACATCAGTAAATAATGCAGTCATTGGTATGAGAAATGACACACAGCATGATAGGACAGATTTGTAGTTGTATGCCTGTACATTTTTACATTTTATGCTTTCATAGTGTGATTACATTGGTTGTATATGAGGCATATGTAAGTATAGATAATGAACAAGGGTCATACAGTATTTGCATTAATCTAATCACTGATGAAACATACTATTTTGTTATCTATACTATCATTCAAAATTTTGGGGTCGATATTTAATATTTTTGAAAGCTTTTGAAGCTGCATTTATGTGATCAAAAATCCAGTAAAAACATCAGTATTGTGAAAATTATTACAATCTAAAAGAGCTGCTTTCTATTTTAAGGCATTTCAAAATGTTTTTTATTCCTGTGTTTGCAAAGCTGAATCTTCTGCTTCAGTCTTCACCAAATGAACATATCAGAACGATTTATGAAGAATATATCATTCTAATATGCAGCTTTAGTACTCAAGAAAAAAATATTATTATTATCAAAGCTGATAACAGTTGTGCTGTTTAATAATTTTGTGGTAACCATGATGCTTGTTTATCATTTAGAGTTTGCTGTCACTTTTAATATATTTAAATGAGATATTGAGGAAATGATTACCACAACACTTTCACGAGCACCACGGCAAAATGTGTCACAGCATGTGTGTCACCTATTTTTATGAATTCCTTCTAATACTTCATAAACTAAATCAATGTGTTTTGAAAAATGCATAGGCACCGATGTGGCGACTCCTACTTTCCAATTCTTGCATGGTTTCTGCCTTTAAAATTAAAATATCCCATAAAGAAAGTGTTTGTTCTCACCACTTTCTTGACAAACAACCTACAGATCCAGACTAGGGCCCAGAGGTGTACCAGGATTACGATTACCCTCTTCATGGCAACACATCTGCACTTGAAATCTAAAACTGGGGAACTTAATAACAACATAACTTAATAAAATGGTTTTGAATCAGTAGCATATATTACATATATCTACATTTACCACCTGAGCATATTTACCTGGACACACACACACACACACACACACACACACACACACAGTATTATGTATGCATGCACACACATATACATGCATACATACTCTATACACATGCTATGTCTGCACCATGGCTCCTTAAGACACTGTATGTCATCTCTATTCTCACAAGAAAAGTGAAAATAAACCAACCCTGACCTGTCATTTTTCCACCTTACATTAAAGTAGCTCTGTCCACATAGGCATTTTTCTACAAAACCTTTCCACTAATGTTGGCTAATGGAATATAAAGGGATGCAAATTCAAAAAGAAGATGGTAAAAGAATAAAGAGAAAATTCTACATCCAGGAAAAAGGTCAGATATTTACAAATGACATTTCTGACTCTGTGCACACTCTTGGAGAAAACTTTTGCTCTATTCACAAAAGATACACATAATGCTACTTTAGGTTTTGGCCAAAACAAGGTATTTTTATGGCACTATAAATTTACCACCTACTATTTGGAATAGATTTGGGTCAGGAGTGTGCCTATGATGGCCAATAAATGCCATCAGCTCACTAACATTTGTAACACAGCCATGATCTTTGACTTCATATACAGAACAGTGTAGCCTAAAGGGAAAAAAAACAGACAGAAACTAATTCAATAAAAGAAGAATTAAGCTCAAAAGCAGTTAAATAGAACAAAATGATCATCAGTCAGTATAATCTTCAGGTATGTTGTTATATCATTCCATTATCAAGTCACAGTAAATAAGAATATAAGCCACAATAAATAACCTTATTTCTACATAGTA
>JAFVLL020006276.1:0-17814 GCA_021397915.2 Tor tambroides | reverse complement strand
AATTTATTTTCTAAATTGTACTGTAATGTGTTAGACTTAATCTAGCATATGGGTTCATTTTACCCAGCATAATATGTAGTTAAATCAACCCATAATTGTAATTAATTTGACCCAGCGTTTGGGTACACTATATAACTAATATGTAGTTAAATCAACCCATAATTGTAATTAGTTTTACCCAGCATTTGGTTAGAATATTTAACTCATCTGTTGGGTTAAATATGACCAACCCATCTTGCTGGGTCAAAATAACTACTGTTGGTCTGGTGCAATATTGATCCAGCGGTTGGGTTATAATTGGGTTATTTCTAACCCATCATTTTTAAGAGTGTAACTGTTAAGCACAAGGCTATATAGATATTTGATATTTTGAGCAAAACAAAAAAGCAACTTGACCATTTTTTTCTAAACATAAAGCATTTAAAACTATTTATCATTCATGATGTAAATCATTCTCTGTTTGTCAAGAGCATTGCGCTAGCTGTCACTTCATGCTTAAATGACACAGAACAATGACATGGGCATGATGGATATTTTCTTGGCTTGTCAGCAGCTGAGGTTGTTTAATGGCAAAAGGCACTGATATCATGCCAGCATCTCTAGGCACAAACAAACTGACATGTATAAGGCTGACATTTAGCTGTTGCCCTCTGCCACAGATGGCACATTGGTAAGTGGGCATCTCATAATGACAAACACCAGGCCATCACAACATATTATTAGTGCTTTCCTGGGTAATGGCCATAATGACACCATCATGAGTTTTTCTTGCTGAAAACAGATGTATTTAGCAGTCTGGAATCATATGAAAATTACATGTAATCTGCTTTAATTGGTAATAGCAAATTAGTCAGAACCTCAGGCGACATGCCTACAGACCTCCCAGAGTTGATGTGCTGATATATGATGTATATTGTTCACATCTAAAAAATGGCAGTTCCAATCTGATTGGCTGGCTTTTTTTTATGATTTCTGAAAATGAAAATTCACAATCTTGTGTTTTTGTTTTGCATAGGCCACATTCCCATTGTTTTGACCAATTCAGTGTGACTATAAAATAATAATACTTGATGATTTTATTGTGATTATTGATTATAATAATTCAGATTATTGCATTATTATGAAATACAAGTTAAAACAAAATAGGAATAATAACACTGTAAAAAATACTTGGACTAATAACCTGCTGAAATTTGGATTTCATCATGATTAAATGAATGTACACGAGTTATTCAAAACATGTTGTAGCATAAGCAGTTGCAATTTTAAAGCCCACGTTTACTTTAAAATCGCAATACTGCAGTCCTCTTGCTGTTGCAGTCTATGTTGTTATAGTATGAATGTGAAATGGAGGTCCTGTAATTCCATCACATCATCTTCTTCTGATTTGACTGGAGAAAATCAGGTGGCACGCTTCAGCAGCTAAAGCTTATCTGTCAGGGCTGCCTTACTGAGAGATGCACCTGCTGTCTGGGCTTACCAGACAAGGCATAAAGCATGAATGAGAAACAGGCATGAGCAACCGCACACAGATGTTCCTCTCCCCCAGGTACCTGCTTTCTTATTTGGCCTTTTTCACTTGGGAGGCACTTGATAGGATGCTGCATGTTGCTATGTTGGGTGGAAGACTAGAGGGGGAGAAAACAAAGTCAGAATTGGTTTCAGAGGGGATCGAGCCCAAAAACAGAGTGGACACATTTCCAGATGGTGTTCTCTGTTGATGTACGACCACCAAAGCCAGCTTCAAATAGAAGACAGGAAAGTCAGAGCAATGTCACCCCTTCAGCACAAGGTAGAACACAGGCAGAAGTTTCAGGATGAGGGAATATGCCTGTTCCTCAAACTGTTAAGTGTGAATCCTTCCAATTCCTTTTGACGTACAACAACAAAACTCTCTTTTGGTTACTTTTGTGTATTCACACTAGCTTCTGTACTATAAAGGTTTACTCGTGAAATTCAGCATTGTAAATATGTTACAGTTAGGGCTGTACGATATATCGAGCACGATGATCATGCGCATCTCGCACGGAACCAGTAAAGCTGGTTCCGTGATTAGTCGTAAATCTCCATCACCTGCTTTCAGATGGCGCAATATCGCGTTCATAATTGCAGATGAATCGCCTTCAATTATGAATGCGATATTGCATATCTTGTCAGTGATTTACGGCTCTGTGTATTAAATGCCGCTCCATCTAAATGGCGCTCCATCTGAAAGCAGGTGATGGAGATTTACGACTAATCACGGAACCGGCTTTACTGACGAGATGCGCATGATCATCGCATTCGATATATCGCACAGCCCTAGTTACAGTATAAGTCACTTTGGAGAAAAGTGTCTGCTAAATGGTTAAAGGGTTAGTTTACCCAAAAATGAAAATTCTGTCAATATTTACTCAACCTCATGTCGTTCCAAACCCATAAGACCTTCATTCATCTTTGGAACACAAATTAAGGTATTTTTGATCAAATCTGAGAGCTCTCACACTCAGACCTTGTATAGACAGCAAGGTTACTACCACGATGAAGGTCCAGAAACGTAGCTTCGAAAAAAAAGATGTACCACTGATATCACATGGATTATTTTACCAATGTCCTTACTTTGTTTCTAGACCTTGATCGTGGTAGTAACTTGCTGTGGTATGGTCAGAGAGCTCTAGGATTTTATCAAAAATATCTTAATTTGTTTTCTGAAGATGAACGAATGTCTTACAGGTTTGGAACAACATGAGGGTGAACAATTAATGACAGATTTTTCATTTTTTGGTGAACTATCCCTTTAAGGGGCAGTTTTACTAAACAGGGCAAATTAGCGCAAGTTGGCCGTGGAAATTTCTGCTGTGATTTACTGACAATGCGCAAATTAAAGAACAATATCAGTAATCTGACAAGAGCAAACATTAGTAAATCGCGTAGCGTGATTCATTTGAATACTCTCCTCCCATAAATTTTGCGACTGAAAATGAAACTTCAACAAATGCATATTTAATAAGTTCAGGCACAAAAATAACTGTGCCCATGCCTTATTAGTGCTATTTCTTCACTGCGCGTCTTTAGTAAATCCTTACAGTACTATTTTCACACCAAATTTCGGTTTGCGCTGGTTTTAAATCTAGCTCTAATTGTAAAATGGATCTGGCCTTACAATAACCCAAATGATTGATTTAGGTGCAAATGATTGCAGACTCATGTGAATGGAATGGAATAATCCACATGGTGGATTTGACTGATCATCCATAAATACCAATAAAGGAAAGTTAAGGCCTGTTTAAAAAGTTAAGAGATGTGTGGCCAAGTATGGTGTCCCATACTTGCAATTTGTGCTCTGCATTTAACCCATCCAAGTGCACACACACATCATGAACACACACCCGGAGCATTGGGCAGCCATATTGCTGTGGCGCATGGGGAGCAGTTGGGGGTTCGGCGCCTTGCTCAAGGGACTCGCCTCAGTCGGGGTATTGAATGTGGAGAGAGCGCTGGTTATTCACTTCCGCTACCTACAATCCCTGCCAGACCTGAGACTCGAAAAACAAGAATAACTAACTATAAATATAACTACAACAATTACTATATTAGTATTCACACCAGTGGACAGCTTTGTTGATTAAAAGCACTGCATTGCAGTTGTCTGCCACTTTAAATGCACAAGCTCTTTAAAGCAGGATGGATTCTGATTTCAGTGTTTTTATAGTTCATCAACTGGAAAAAAATGTTCTGAAAGTGATTCCAATGATGCATTTCTTCTGTGTCATTATCGTTATAGTTGTAGATTTCCCCATTCTCAGAGAATTGGAATGATTATTAAAATGTAATAGCTATAGTTATCGTTATAGTTAACATCCTTGGTGTGAATAGGCCATTATGATAGTCTTTAGTCTCTGGATTGCTGTGGATATTGTGGCAGTATGAAGACTGCTGATTTAGTAAATAAAAAATATGTGGTAAAATCAATGTGTTTACAATCACATTAATTCATAGTGATAGAGCGATAAAACAGATTGCAAGTGTCTCAGTTTTTTTCTTAGTTTAACTGTTTGTAACTTCAAGTATTTAGAAATGTGATATGGCACAGAATGGCGAAAATAAGGACAGGACAGTCCGTTTGGTGGAGTTAAAACATCTAACTCAGTTGATAAATGAATTTCTGGACTGTAGACGTGTATATAGGCACACATATTTATATATGTGTATATATATATATATATATATATATATATATATATACTTCTAAAGTGATTTTTATATCAGTTATCACAAGAATGATTCAGTGTCTTTCAGTGATCTTCATTTAGGAGCTTTTCGCCGCAAATGTTGATGATGTGATTAATCGCGATTAATTTAATTAATGAATTGGCATATCATGTAATTAACACGATTCACATTTCAGCCCTCAAGTGAACTTTAGAATCACATCAAACCTACTTACATTCTTCTTTGCCTCTGCCTCAGTGCTTATCATAAATACACATGAGTGTGTCTTTACTTGTCCTGTAATAGTTTCCTCTTTCGGCTTGCATGGTTTATAAGATGGCATGTCATCCAGCTCCGCACGGACCATAATGGAGTTATGATATCTCGGCAGCCACTGAGAAAGAGGCCTGTTATTTATGCTGAGCGTCAGGCTCACCGAGGAGAGGCAAAGCACATTTAATTTCTCTCTAGATCACAAAGACAAATTCTATTTACTGCTCCCAGACAGGGACACGAGGAGAGAGTGAGAGAGAGGAGAAGAGGCAACGGGTGATGGAAGGATTTAATAGGTCATTCTGACAAACCTCATTAAGAGCTCTCGTGCGAGTCCTAGGGAAACCCTGTTCAAAATGGCCAGTGTTTACCATTTTACTGCCTTATTTTTCTCTGTTGGAAACAATAAGACAATGTATCAGTCAACTGGAAATAGAGCTGGCAGTTCGAAATGAGTTGACAGTAAACAATATATAACAATATACACGATACATATCAGGCGGGTTATTGAATGATGAAAAGTGAAATATTCATATCCTCATGACATAAGGGTAGTACTGAAGAAATATCAGTAAAGTGACGCCAACTGAACGAATTTAAATGCTTTGCTAGTGCGTGAATATACAGTGTTGAGTATGTCATCTTGTCGTCTTGTGATGTTGCATGCTGTCTGCTGTTAAAGCATATCATACAAAGCTATCAACTTGGTCTGTGTTTATAGAAAAAGATGCTTTGTATAGATACATTTAATGTGTTTATGAGAATATGCTAGAATGTACAAAACCAAAGCGAACGGAAATTGATTGACCTTCATTGATTCCTCTCTGAGGAGAAAACAAAAGCTGTTCCTTGGTACTTGGGCATAATTAACACTGATCGACCGCGCTTGCTCTTTTTCTCTGTTCTGGTGCAGTGATGGTCGTCCACTGAGGAAAAACATTAACACTTGGCCAGTGATGACGTGCCAGGAACTCTGAGTGACAGTGAGCAGAAACTGGTATATGAAAACATCAGTGACAGCTTATGCATAATATTGGCAGGTGTAATTTGGATTTCAATGCATTTCTCTGCTGTATAGACAATGGATCACTGTCAATCACTGCACCGGCAACTTGTGAGAACCAGTTTTTAAAGGCTAGAAGATGGAAATTTCATCATCACACCGTTCCAAACCTGAAGAAAGAATTAGTGAATGAACCCTGTAAGCTTTTAAGGCCCTCAGTTTCCTCTCAGCATCTTTAAAGTATGTTTAAATCAAATATGAAACAGTATTTAAAGCCTTTTGCATAGCACGATAGAAGAGATAGAATCTGAATTCAGATTCCAGTCACAATCTGAGAAACATTTAGCAGTTGAAGAACATTTAGAGCTGATGGAGGGCCCTTATTAAAATGCAACTAACGTTCAGCAGTTAGTTTCTCTCCGGCTAACAGTGAATGTGAAGCGTTTGAGACATATTAAACTACATTAATAGTATAAATAATTTATATTTTATCCCATAGTATTTAGACGATTGTTAAACTTATAAAGCAGAAAATGTTACACAAAAGTAGATTATTACCAACAATAAATGCACTGCCTTTGTTGTGTTTCATGCAAAATAATCTCTGAAACTAATTTCCTGCTGTTGTTGGCAGAGCGGTCAGTAGTTTTTTCTCCTCATGATTTCATGGTTTTTAATGTGTGGAGCAATAAACCTGCGAGGTCCCTGAGCAACTGCTGTGAAGAGATTTTTGCCATCCAGCAGGGTAAACTTGTGTAGTGTTTGATCTCTGTTCATGTATTTTAGACATAATTGTTGCTCAGATGTTTGACTCCACAAAGAACTTGCAGAAAGTGTTTAATTAGAGACACCTTTATGAGTGAGAACCACCTCACTATGGAGTAGCTCTGAAGGTTTTCCAGCAGATGTTTCCCCTGGAGAGCTTTTCTCATTGGATCAGAGCTCCAGCTGATTTATTTCTTTGCCATTATGTCCTTCAGAGCTTTTCTGTATTCTGTATACCAGAATTGATCCTATTGCACAAAGACAGCACTAAAATACTGGATAAATTGTGAGGACCTTAAATTAATCTTTCTTTTATTCTTCTGAATATACGAATAAAGTCTTTCTCATCCTATTACACTAGGAAGCTTGGAAACAGCCATGAACAACATATTAGGCAATCATTGAGCAATGGGAAGCGGAATGCATCTTCGTTTATTTATATACACAAATAACATCCTGGTGTATTGCTGTTTACTTCAATTACTGTCTCATTTGAGATAACCCAGCCATGAAATTATGCCATTTGCTTTGCCATTATTTTGAATCAGTAGATAACAGTAAAGATTCAGTTCACAATCTGACTCACCTGAAAAAGTGGAAAAGTGAAGCTCTCTTCTGACCACAATTTCTATTAGGCCCATTTTCTTTTACACTGTAGCTAGGCATATAAATAAAATTTTCAATCATGAATATTTTAAGATGAGGTTTTGAAATGTACAGACCAGTGGTTAGTCTTTTGTAAGGTTTGATAGAGTGAACTTTCACATTGATTGGGCTATCATTTTAAATGCACGAACAGTGAGTTTTATTTCCTCTAGATTTTGCCGAATATGAAAAGGTTATGCAATGCAACTTCAACAGGAATAGTTTTTGAAACCTATGCAGATTTCTATGAATGCACATGAGAAAAGATTTGCCTTTTGATTACATATGCATTCAGGCGATAAGAAACGTACAGTATATGGCTGTGAGTCAGCAAATCAGGCTCCGTATTGAAGGGCTTCCTCTGGGGTCTCAGCAGGGGCTTATGGACAGGGGCCAAAGTCCAATAAAACATTCTGAATCAAATTCTCTCTTCTCCCCCACCTCCTACTGCAGCCCTTATATACCTTGCTGCTCTTTCTGACTCGTATAAACCTTTCATCTGTCAGAAGTTGAGCACCTGGAAGGAACTTTCCAAACACACATCTCTTATTGGTGAACGATGTTATTTGATGAAATGCTGTTTTTATTTGATACTACATGTAATTTTATGTAACAAACATGTAATATTGCCTGTATATCTGGGTTTATCATTATTGTATTTACAGTGATCATGTATAGTGTACATATATAACAGATTGATCACTCATTAGGGACTTTGCAACCAGAGGAACCTTTTCATAGTTCCTAGAACTATTGGCGGAATAAACCTCTTTTTGGCGTGTAGACAACATAGCACTATACACAACCCTATATACACTGTTACGACAGTGCAATAAGACAACATTAAAACCACTGACAGGTGAAGTGAATAACATTGATTATATCTTTACATTGGCACCTGCCAAGGGAAAGGATATAAAAGGCAGCAAGTGAACCTTCAGTTCTTGAATTTCATGTGTTTGAAGCAGGAAAAATGGGCAAGTGGGAAAAGATGTGAGTGACTTTGACAAGGACCAATAGTGATGGCTAGATGTCTGAGTTCGAGCATCTCCAAAATGGCAAGTCTCAAATTTAATGCTGGCCAGTCATTGCTGTTTACTGCATATGGGGCTGTGTAGCTGCAGACTGGTCCGAGTGCCCATAATAGTCCCTGTCCACCACTGAACATGCCTATGAATATGTGAGTGTCAGAACTGGTCTTTTGAACAATGGAAGAAGGTTACCTGATCTGATAAATTACATTTTGTTTTCGATTAGGTGGATGGCTGGGTGTGTATGCGTTCTTCAGCTGGGCAGAAGGATGAACTATGGGAAGAAGGCAGGTAGGCTGGCTGTCATGCATGTGGATGTTACTTTGACATGTACCACCTACCTAAAGAATGTTCCAGACCATGTACAGCCCTTCTTGGCATTCCTGTTCCCTGATGGCAGTGGCCTGTTTCAGCAGGATAATGCACCCTGCCACACTATAGAAACTGTTCAGGAATGGTTTGAGGAACATGACAAAGAGTTCAAGTTGTTGCCTTGGCCTCCAAACTGCCCAGATCTCAATCTGACTGAGCATCTATGGGATGAG
Organism: Tor tambroides; assembly: GCA_021397915.2. Lineage (NCBI taxonomy): Eukaryota > Metazoa > Chordata > Actinopteri > Cypriniformes > Cyprinidae > Tor > Tor tambroides. Next base: position 9,361 of record JAFVLL020006276.1, on the reverse strand, counting down.
CTAGACCAACTAATCCAGTCAATGGAGGCTCCATCTCGCAATTTACAAAGGTATCTGCTGCTAAAATCTTGGTGCCAAATATCAAATGCCTTGACACATCAGAGCTGTTTTGGCAGCATGAGTGACCTACATGATATTAGGCAGGTGGTTTTAATGTTGTGGCTGATCATTGTATACTTTTAAAACCCTCCCCCGACTTAGTTCAGCTCTATAATTTTTTCATCCATGAATGCATTTGTGCATTTAACAGTGTAATTTTTTTAAATGATCACTGATGATTGCCTCTGTACAAAGCCTGATTGTACTTAAGGTTCCAAAAACAAGTTTAATTCGTCCCCAGTGCGATCTAAATCAGGGAGATTGATTGATTCTGATGTCGCAGGTCACAAATGGATCTAAATTGCCGTGACCAAATCGGTTACATTTTTGAAACGCCGGACAGGTCCTGACAGATTGCGGGTCGTGCCGTGGGCAGCTGCGGCGCTCCAGATGTGCTTTCTGGGATGACGGGATCAAAGTTAAACACTAGCAGATGTTTCCGCGCCCTCCTGGGCAGGCACAGCATGAGGAAGGAAAGGTTGTCCTCCTACATCCACCCATTCCGAGGGGAGCGAGAAACACAGAACCCTGGACTGCTTTGTGGTTCTCATGTCAGCGTGATCCCTAAACATTTAAATCACTTGCATTTTAAATTCCCTCTGAAAGCCTTAGAGATGGATGTGGAGAGGGTTGAGAGCAGGGTGAGATATGGGTTACTGCACTGGAGAGGAGGATGAAGAATGAAAAGGAAATGAGAGGTATAAAAGCTGAAGAAAGAAAAGAAAAAGGGAAAGTTTCGGGGAAGGCAGAGGTGGGCTGGGGCGAGGCGGCTAATATGGAACGGAGGACAGAGAGAAAGAAAGGAAGGGAAACAGAAAGGCTTAGGTGAAGGATAGCATTTACCTTTTCTCCTGGAGAGATAATGGGCTCTCTGGGGCGCTATAAAAGTTTCATTCTGTCCCACCTCCTGGCAGCCAAGAGTAATGACAGTGGTGTTTGGGTCAACGGGGTCACGGCACTGAAAAGTTGCAGTGCTGTAACCACCAGAGAGAGAGGCTTGATGACGAATGTTTTGACAATGTTTTTACAATGTCCTCAGAGTCCAGTGTGTATAAATTCACTGACAGTATGACTTGTGTTGGTAAAATCTCCCCCGGCGTGAACCATTCACCTATAGCAGAGACCGCAGCACTCCAAATGACACAGCAATCAAATGAGAGAAAGAGAGAGTGAATGGTATGAAACCCCTTGAAATTAAGAATGAAGGTGTCAGGATGTTCCTCACATCTCACAACTCAGCTCATTTAAACTGCTCTATTTACTGTCAAGATTTTAAATAGAGAGGTCGTAAAGAGACGATTCCTGCAAAAAATGAAAATTTTCCCATCCTTTATGTACACTGTAAAAATGATTGCAATGAAGTTGCAAATAAAACAAAAATTATTGGAGTATGTTTTACAAGAAAGTACTATTATAGTCTTTCTACTTCAAAACTGAATGTTTAATTCAGTATGTTCAATATGCTTTTTCTTTGTAATTATTTGTGAAATGTACTTGGCATTTCTTAGTGAAAATTGTCAAAGTAAATCATACACCTTTTTTTAATACCATTAAGTGATTACATGGGGCTGTCATGCTCCAACAAAACAAAAAAAAGAAAATGTATAAAGAGTAGATGATATGGCTTTCATTCCAAGCCATTCAGTATCATTGTGAAGTACTGACTAAAATGTATCTGAAAGTTAACCATTGAAAATTCTGCGATAACTGTCCTCAGTCCATCCATGAGCATGTTATATTCATTGTCTTTTCAATAAATTAGTCCCAAATTTACACCGAAAAGCTGGCACAGAACAGAAGCGCTTCTAGGTGTCTTTACACAGACTGTTTGATGCTGCTCAAAGGTAGTACAATGCATTTCCACAGCAATTACAACTGTATACTTTGATATTTGGAGCTGTGGGTCAGAGCGTGCTTAATTTAGTCTGGCTTTGATGCAGCATTGTGTCTCTACACTGAACTTTGAGCAGGCACAGAGCAGCTTTTATTTGGCTGTGTAAAATAAATTGGTTCAAATTTGACTGATCTAATTCTCAAGTTCAACTCACTTACAAAGCAGAGGTTAAAAGCTCACAGTGAATGAATTTCTGTGAATAATTTAAATGTACAACTTCCCTCACACTAAAATATCTAGTTATTCAATATAGTTATTCAAAAGTTATTCAAAGTTATTCAAAATCATCTCGTAATATGTTCATTGGAAGAAAGATTTAGAATGACATGAGGGTGAGTAAAACACCAGAATTATAACTTCTGAATTAACTATTCATTTGCATTTTCAAGAAAAGTTTTGCAAGTTGACAAGTGAATGGTTCATGCTGAGAAATTTCAGGAAGAATGTTTTCATGACTTATTCTATGTTCCTCTCTCACTCTCTCTGAGGAAAAGAAACAGTGTCTAGAAATGAATATGTCCCTGGACTCAGTCTCATGCATGGCCAGTGCAAAAGCACCTGCGATAATTCTTACACATTATCAGAATGTCTGGCGAAGTTGAGTAGCTATTGATTTCCGAGGAAAAAAACCCCCTATAGATTCACAATCAGAGCTCCCAAAGCTCATGAGTCTGAACGCCTCTGACAAGAACTAAAATAGAGACACACAATAGCTGCTGTCTGAGGGGAACTGGCTTCCAGTGAACATGCAGGTAGATACTGTGTGGCACAAAGATAATCTATGAACGCATTTATAGTTTAGTTATGTTTGGAGTAGCCCTCTGAGGGCTTCTCTTCTTGATCGTCAGAGCATGTACTGTATGTTCAAAAAAGCAGCGAGCGCTGTGGAACTTTTTGTGGAGGGAGAGGGAGAATGAGACCATTTTATTCAAACTCATTGTAATAGAAAGCTGTCCTGACCTGCATTATTTGTGTTCCTAAATTATTAATAGTAGATAACCCAATATAATAATTATTATTATTATTAGTAGTAGTAGTAGTAGTAGTAGTAGTAATTCTTAAAAATAAAATAGCTTGTCTATTGGATTTTTTTTACCTATTAATTTGTATAACATTATACCAAAATAATAATAATAATAATAATAATAATAATAATAATAATTATTATTATTATTATTATTATTATTATTAGCAGTAGTAGTAGTAATAATAATCCTTAAAAATAAAGTAGCTTGTCTCTTGGATTTGGATTTTTTTTTCACCTATTCATATGTAGGAACACTGTACTGTAGTAATAATAATAATAATAATAAAAGGAAAATCCAATTGACAAGTTATTTTATTTTTAAGAATCCAGAAATTATAATAATATAATTAAGAAATTTAGTAATTAAGAAGTTATTGCATTTTATTTGTGAGAATTAAGAAATTATTATTATTATTATTGTTGTTGTTGTTGTTGTTGTTGTTATGTCTAAAAAAAGTTTGTTTTTTAAAAAAAATATTATTTAGTCAGTAATAATTTTTAGTTTACTAAAGATCATAATTGTACAGAAGTACTCTGGACTTGTTTATAGTTATCTGTAATACCCTGTAATTGTTTATAGTTGTTATGGTATCTGTCCTTTCATATTTCATACATCATAAGACCTTACCCTAAGATTTTATCAGATTTAATCTGCCAAATATGTTCGGTTATGGGCACTGAAGTTGCTTGGTCAGACTGTGTCTGCTAAGAAAATGCATATGAATATTACATATGAATAGTGCAACAGAGATGAAATAATGTCTGCTGTTTCCATATTTAATAAGATTGGTTGATTGGTAAGAGCAGACAAACAGATGTTTTTAAAAATGAGATATAATTTTGAGCTTCTCTGCAGCACTCAGTCAGCAGCACAAGTTGGTGGTCTTACCGTTGAAAAAAAATTTAGTAGATCATTTGATCTGCGCTTTAGGCCACAACTAAGATAAAGGATGCTGTCTTTATGGGGTTCACAATTTGTGTGCCGCTAGCAGTGTAATTAGGATGATAACTGCTTTTGTGGGATCATCTGTTGCCGTGATACAGTCTAATTAACCTATTTCTAGCTGGCCCGGTGCATTTATGGCCCTAATGAGCACTTCCAACGACAACAGAGGAAAAATCATTGACAAAGCTCAATCCCCAGTGGCCTGATTTAACAGATATAGTGGGGTGATGTTTCATACTCACCATCCACTATAAGAGAGAGAAGACGGCTAATGAGGGAATTTGGTCATTTCAGTACCACCTTCATCTCGTTATATGCTCCCAAATGTACACGGTTATTGTAACCTGCGATGTGTCCCAGAGCCAGTGCAGATTGAAAAAAAAAGGATGTGTGACAGAAGCAACAGAGAAAAGAGCAACACACAGCAAATACACCGCTAATGAGACCATGAAGTCACCAGATAGAGCATGTGGTATTTATAAATGTTTTTATCACCCTTACAGCATGTCCGTGTGTGTGTGCAAATATAGATTTGAGATTCAGAAGATTCAGTGTGTTATTATGTGATAAATTTACCCTGTTACTTTTTCTCTCTATTTTGCCTAGACTGGTAAGCAAATTACTTAAAGTTTTCCACTTTTAATGTTGTATTGATGTTTCTCTAATTGGCTCTTTTAATGAGAGGAGATATGGAAGTGAGGTATTTTAAAGTTAAAATTATGTACATTTTTTGTCAACTGATTGCAGCTATTAGGCTGATTTGTGACATTATGTATAGCTCTCTGTCTAAATGGTAAATCTGCCTGTCTATAAATTGAAACATTTGTTTGCCATTAAATATTCTGTAAAATCATTTTAGAGAATTGCTGGGGGAAAAAGTGACGCTGTAATTCTGTAACCCTAAACTCTATCTGACCTATATTCCAGCTGTTCATTGTGCACTGACAAATAAGTTTATGCTTTAAACTGTATAAAGCTATTTAGGTCACCAGTAATGTCCTTATATTGAAAAATAACCTAATTGTAACATTAGTAGAGTCCTCTGTGGCTTTTTAAGAAGCTACATCATTTACAGACCATATTGTGAGCACAGTGATGAAGCAGCTATTAGAGACATTGACCAACGTCAAGAACAAAGTAAACAGTGTACAAAAGAATAAGAGAAGCACAGAATGTTTTCTTTCATCTGTTTAGTCTGTCAGTTGCATTATTAAGGGACCAAAGCACTGCATTGTGTCTCTCCTGATTGTCCAGTCAGGGTTGTCATTTAGGTCAAATGGCTGAAGTCAAAGACTGCTTTATACTTTTGCCTGTTGCTGAAGCTAATGGTTATGAGAGGCCTGCATGAGTGAAGAAATTGATGAGCTTATCTCTTGTTCTGTCAATACAGACAAAATCATTAACAACTCATGCGAGTGAGCAAAGGTGAGAGATTTTAAAGCAGTCTCATTTTGTCTTTCCTATCTCAGATAATATTTACATTGACAGCCTGAAATGGCACTGTCTGGGAAAGAATTTAGATGTAATATGATCAACTTATAATATTATAATAATAATAATAATGTAGATGTAATATGATCAACTTATGATAACAAATAATAATAATTATTATTATTATTATTTGGCTTCTAGTAGTGCCGTCAAATGATTAATCGCGATTAATCGCATCCAAAATAAAAGTTTTTGTTTACATAATATATGTGTGCATATACTGTGTATATTTATTATTTATAAATAAATATACACACACGCATGTATATATTTTGAAAATATTTACATGTATTTACATGCATTTATGTAAATTCATATAAATTATATTATTTATAAATATATTTAATATAAAAACATATAATTTTTCTTAGATATATACATGTATGTGTGTGTATTTATATATACATAATAAATATACACAATATGCACACTTATATTGTGTAAACAAAAACTTTCATTTTGGATGCGATTAATCGCGATTAATCACGATTAATCGTTTGGCAGCACTAATTTCTAGCAACATCATGCATGTATTTTGAAGTCTTAATACTCACAAGGCTCCTAATTTTCATGATTAATTCTAACTTTGGCTGATCAAAATAAAGTATTACTGTAACGTAATATTTTATCTGTACAGATATTCACAGCACCTATTACAGTATTTAATATCTGCATAATATTAGTTTTTCCTGTTGCAATTCCTGTTATATATTTAAAAGGTCTTCAAAATTTGAGAAGTGATTTACTGCCTTAAAAAATCATTTAGGCAGTAATAGTTGATGTTACATGTAACACCCGGTTTCACGTAGAGTACAGATAAACTTTGCTTCAGAAGCTAAAGTCTCCCTTCTGCAGGGACTTCCAACAGAGAAAGCAGTTGGTTGTTGTTTTCTTCTATATGATAAACAGGCCCTGAAAGCTTTCAGGCAGCATCATTAACAATGTACGACGATGCTCATGCCCCTCAAACGGCACAAATTAATCATTTTAATCTAATCCTATCGTCCTAATCAAAGGCCTCGGCTTCTGTTTTATTTATTGCGCCCTTAACCTTAGTAATTAACTTATGTATGAATTTATTATTCAAGATTCTCCCTGAATGGGCCTATTTAACCAGATGCAAATAATCATTTGGGCGTCAGATTTTGCGTTCGTTCAGTCTTGGGAGGGAGAGACTCCTTCTAGTGACACTTGAGGGTGACATTTCTAGTCGTACTGTCTGAATCTATTCCCTTACATTTAAAAAACGGAGCTAGAGGCATCTGTGTTTGTCTACATTATGCAGATACTGTATTATTCTTCAGAATTTTTAAATGTTTGTTTATTTCTTATTACAGGCATATTTCTCAGAGCTTTACAGTAATACTGAAATACAGAATGGTTAATAAGCGTGAAAATGAATCAAGTTCACTTTTAATCAACTAGTAAAACCAACCTTTTCTACAAATAGATTGGCCCAGTTTATACATTACATATTTTCGGTTTTTATCTGATTTTTCTTATCTATTTTTTTTTTTAAATCTACATATATACATGTAGTTTATTTAATATTTCATTTCCAAGAATTATAGTTTCATATTTATGGTTTGAATGAAAAGAAAAAAAAAAACATTATATAATTTTCATTCAGCATGCAATATCCTGCTGTGAAACCTTTGCTTTGCTATTTTGATAATTACATTTAATTTGCAGTAATGGCGTGATCAAACATTAGTGTCTAGTGTATATACAACAACAAGCACATTGAAAAAAAACATTGCATCTGAAAGGTTTGTTAATTAAAGACTGCAGCCATAGATCCTTACTCTCATATCAAGCTGCATTTTACACAACAGAAGTACATGTTCTCCATAATAATATAGCAAAAGCACTGTCAATATGTGTCCAAAACATACTGGAATTTGCTGTCACCATTTCATGTTTCATATATACCTATGTATTTTTTTAAGATTTCATTATTATCGATGCTACATTTTTCTATGTATCATTAACTTTTTTTTAGTTTTTGACCACTACTGCCCTCTGCATCTTAATTGCCTGAGAAAATGTCATCAGCAGTCAGCAGGGCTGAGCGCTGTCAGTCTGACGGGACAGTGTCACCCCGGGGCAGAATATGTCCTCTCTTCTGATAATAGAGGGGACTCTGGAATGTGAGATGACACTCAAGGGAAGAACTGCAGAGGGTCACTTAGAAATGACTTCTGCCTTTTCCTTATATCCGTGCTATCTCTAGGAACTCTCTATTTATTGACAGCTCTCTATATAGTCTTAAAGATAATGATTTTGTGAAACAATCTTAGGAAGGACTTGTATGATGAGATATCCCATAGGAACAATTTATTGCTCAGTGATTGCTCTTCCTAAGCTCAGGAGATTTAGATGAGTTTCTCAGATATCTCTCATTTTAGTATCAACAGCATTTCAGATGTAAAATTCCTTAGGAGAAATAGAAGTAGACACAAATGAGACATGAGAAATATATGAGAACAAAAGAGTCAAAACTGAGAATGTGGTGCAAAAAAACAGAATATCTCTTTATTGTCTTGCTGCAATCTCTATCAAGACTCCATTATAGGAATATTTTATTGCTCAGTGGTTGCTCTTTCTAACCTCAGGAGACTTAGTTGTGATTCTCATGTATTTCTCATTTTAATCTCAACGGTGTCTCAGAATCCTTACGAGATCCAAATCCAAATCCTTACGAGAAATTAAAGTAGACACATCTGAGACATGAAAAAGTTCTGAAAGAAAGGAATCCAAAATGACAATGGGAGAGAAATGTGTGAGAAACATGGGAGATCTCTTTATTTTCTTGCTGTAATCTCTTGCAAGACTCCATAAAAACGTTTTACTGCTCAGAGGTTGCTTTTTATTTTTGATTGCAATGGGGTTTTTCACCTTTAATGGTCAGGACAGTAGGAGTAGAGACGATTTGACAGGTGAGAATTGAACAGGAGCAGGAAAGTACCTTTAGCTGGGATTCGAACCATGCTGTCTGACGTGCAGTTGTGCCTTCACGTCGATATGCTGTCAACAAGGCTATGGCTCTGACAGAGGTTACTCTATGCTCAGGATACTAATGGGGGATTCTCTTATATGTCTCATTGAGATATCAGCTTTGTCTTATGATGTCTTCAGTTTTATTTTAGGAGAACTGTTAAACTTTTTCTAATATTGTAAATACGAAAACTATCATTTAATAGCATAGGGTTACTACTTTAAATGTTTAATTTATCTTAGTGCTGGGCAACGATTAATCACGATTAATCACATCCAAAATAAACGTTTTTGTGTTCATAATATATGTATGTGTGCTGTGTATATTTATTATGTATATATAAAGACACAAACATACAGTAAATATTTTGAAAATATTTACATGTATTTATATGTATATATTTATATTCATATAATTTATATTATATAAATATATTTAATATATAAACATAACATATTTTTCTTAAATATATACATGCATGTGTGTGTATTTATATATACATAACAAATATACACAGTACACACACACACACACATATATTATGTACACAAAAACTTTTGTTTTGGATGCAATTATTCGCGATTAATCGTTGCCCAGCACTAATTTATCTTCAATGTCCGGCAATGTATATACACCACATTTTCCAAACACACTAGAAAGGACTTACAAGTGCAAGATGTTTAGTATATGAGCAATACCTTTTTTTAACAAATGTAACACTTGTGTACCAGTGTTTGTTTGTTTTTTTTTCTTTTCTAAAGCTTTACAGGAGACAAATATGAGACTCACAGATTATTTAGCTAAAGAGAAAAATCTGAGCACAGTGTGTGATGTTGTTGACATCTAAAGCTTTAAAGGAGATAAATGTGAGAAATCCAGAGTCTCTAGGTAAGGAGAAAAATCTGA
>JAFVLL020006275.1:30294-40413 GCA_021397915.2 Tor tambroides | reverse complement strand
TAGGGTAAACCTTTATATATAGTATATTTAGTCAAAATCTGTCAGTAGGTTAGTTGTGTATAGGTTTATAGTGTTTTACTTCATTGTTGTATGTCAGTATTTATGTAGCACCGTGGTCCTGTGAGGCACGACATTTCGTTCCACTGTATGTCCCCACATGTATAAAGCTCAACTTGACTTGAACTTGACTGTCTGTCACGCGACTCTGTTCCCCTTTCGGGCTTGAACTGAAAAAACTAACTTGAAAGCTGAAGCTCGTGATTATGGAAAGGGGCGTTACATTTCCGACACGTGCTTGTGGTGTTCGGCCAATCACAATGCACTGGGTCAGCTGGCCAATCAGAGCAGACTGTGCTTGTCGGAAGGAGGGGCTTTGTAGAAAACAATGCGTTTGAGAGAGGCGGGGCATAGAGGAACTACAATAATGTACAGTATTTGAAAAATAATGTGTTTTTTGAACATTAAAGCATGTCAACATATTCTGTTACACCAAATACACAAAATAATGATCTTTAAAATAGCATCATATGACCCCTTTAACACATTCATACAAAGACAAATTTGACAGAAACCTGTCAAGAACACGTCCAGGTCACATGTCACAAAAATAAATAAATACAGTAAAATAAATAAAATAACATGCATGAAGTACGAAAGCTTATTTTAGCACCATTAAGATTTTTTTTTATAATATTCTCTTGACAATAAATGTGATTAATATAACTGTAATGCAAAAAAAACAAAAACAAAGAAAAAAACAATGAAACATTACAGTGCACGAGAGCAAGCACCATTTTTAGCACCATTAAAAAAGGACGATTAATATTACTGTAATGCAAAATAAATGAATGAATAAATAAATACAAATATTATATACATTTCTACTGTATTTACATGTCATGTAGTATCTGCTATACTGCCTTTAAATAAAATCAATTTTATTGTAAAATTATTTAATACAACAAAAATACTGTACTAATTTATTATTAAATATTTATTATATAATTAATGATTTTTTGGTTATTAAGAACGCTATTACAGTAACAAGAATCAAATAAGAATAACCAATGAGAATTACAATGCAAAAAACTAAATTAAATGAAAATAAATAAATAAATTAATTAATTAATTAAAACAAAAAACATCCTAATTTTTATCATATCCTGATCTTTTCTTACTGCCAAATGTAATTAAATTTCTTCCTTTTTCAGTTTTTTGATTGTAGGAGAAATGTGGACGTGTTTTGTTAAGATTCAGCTTCAAAATATACAAACATTTTAACATAGTTTTACCATAGTTTGCAATTTATGGCATTTTATTGCTTGTGTGCTCCAAGCGTAACAAATCTGACTTGTGATTTTGCGAATAACCAATAAATAATTAGCTGTGTGTATAAATCTAATCTGGGCATGGAATCAGTCTCGTCCTCAGTGGTTTTCACCTCTTCCAGCCCATTGTGTTCGAGCTCTTAAGACTTCTGCTTGTAAAGACACTCATGAGCGTATTTGTTATTTATTCTCTCTGAAAAAGAATTACTAAGTGCTCAAAGCAAACAGTTCTGCCAGACATTAGTGAGATGTTTTCTGATGGCGGAGAATAATTACTGTCATATTCATAATCACAGCTACAGATGCAACGGCTGCTTTGCCAGGAGATGTTCAAACAAATGACTGAGCTAAAAAAAATAAAAAAATTAAAAAAAAAAGAAAATTAAAAACAAAGAACATCAATATCACCGGCACCATCAAACATCAACTCCAGACGAGTTTTAAATCAGAGCGGCACTATGCTGCGTTTCTGGAGCTTGACAGATGTGATCACTGTCTGCTTTCATTGAACATAAAGAGCAGCCGAGATTCTTTAACCCTATACAGCAACTGTATCATACTGTATTTGATATGCAAGGCCTCTAAATGATTGACAATCAAAACTTTGTGTGTGTGACAGGATTAACAGCAATCTCATCTGATTGATAGTTTAGGCTTTTTTTATCCAAAAAAAGCTGTTGCATATGAGAAACATCAAACGAAACGAAAAGATACGAAACTGCACCGGACCGTTTATCAGCTCGGATCAATAATTGAGTGCAGTCCGAGCGCAAAACAGCTTTACTAGGAAACCAAAGTTGATTTCGTGACACTGTTACAGCACAGCGCTGCGAGATCCAGCGAGAAGTGTTTAAATTCGCCCCAGAACGAATAAAGATCGCTGCCAGATCTAGTGAGATGCATTCAAATTCTACACAGAATTCTGTTATAAGCAGATCAAACGGCGCTGATGTAGAAAACCAGAAGCAGTAACGCTATGTAACCATGATGCTGTGGCAGAAAGAGTCGAATGTTTTTACATTATTCATTTCAGGGTTTCTACATCCTTTTGAGAGAGAAATTCAAGCACTTTTCAACAACTTTAAAACTCTAAAAATTATCCAATTTAAAAGTTCTTTTAGCGGGACGACCAAAATATACTTTGTGGTAAACAAACACTTATTTAAAATAAAATTTAAAAAGTCCGCAAATTAACACTATAACCAGTAGATGGCAGCAGAGGAGCACTTATTGGCTCATTAGTCATTCATTTCCACTTTTTTGCTTTATATTTTGATATTATAAAATCAGTATTAGAAAATATAAAATCATCAAGAAATCAAATTTTGCCAAAGCTTTGCACTTTTCATGTGTTTGAAGTAAGAAAAGTGGCAAAGTGCCTTGAAAAACAAACTTTTGTTCAATTTGCGAGAGAGTAAAGAGCGCTCCTTTTATATTCACTGATGCTGTCGGTCAGTTCAGTGCAATACTACAAAAAGAATAATGGTACATTAAATAAGAGTGGAATATATAATTTTTTCATATTAAAATTAGATTTTGCACATTACTGTTGTTAATAAAAGTAAATTTTGTATGCTTCCCAACTCCAGCTCAGTGCTTTGCTGTCAAATGTGCATTACCAAGAAATAAACGTATAATATTATTAGTAACTGCACTTGTTAAAGCAATATTTTATGATTCAATTAATTTTGTTTTTAATCATCAGGATCATTAATTGATGGACTGGAGTGGTGTGGATAACTTGTGGATTATTGTGATGTTTTTATCAGCTGTTTGGACTCTCATTCTGACGGCACCCATTCACTGCAGAGCATCCATTGATGAGCAACTGATGCAATGCTACATTTCTCCAAATCTGATGAAGAAACAAACTCATCCTAATCTTTTAGTCAATTATCAGCAATTTTTCATTTTTGCCTGAACTATTCCTTTAAGACACGGTGTAACAGTTTATAAAGCATATAAATATGATCAAACAGAGCCTGTATTTGTGCTGCAGGAGGCAGATCGGCTCTTACCTTCAGCACTCCTCTGATGTGTTCATCGTGCACCTCCGCAGTGGACGAGCTGGGTTTGAAGGTGACCTGGAAAGAGCCACACACAGTCAGTGAGGATAGTAAACACGGAAGGGCTTTCCCTAAAGGCCAAGACGCATCGATCGCTCATATCAGGCAGCCAGATCCCCACCAGAGAGAGCCGAGCGTCCCTGTGCCGATATCACAGACACACCGTGTCACTGAATCACTGCGTGTCACAGAAGATAATTACACAGAAAGTGGGGCGGACAAAACATGCTGTGCAAGAGGATGGGATAAAAATGGAGGAACAAGATGTCATATTTCCATAAATACCCACAACACTGCGAGACGCCACACATCAGGCTGCACAAAATGCCGAATTAAGACTACGCATCTTTTCGGTTCATAAACTGGAATTTGAATTCAATTGAAACCTTCCTGCAGGATGTTGAAATTGAATGACAGGAAGAAGATTTACTGAATTGCAACTGTAGAAATGCAAAACAACAACACAGTCCAACATGGGTTTTGTGAGTAAACATACATGATGCGTTCGCTAGCAACACCAATGTCACACAGGTTGGATTCCCAGGAAATGTATGAACTGAAAAGTGCAACGTAAGCTGTAAAGCAAAGTGCTTTGATTAAAACAAATATATTAAAATGCATAAATGTAAAACTTAATATATCACTAAATTATTCAAATTATGCCATTTTTTTCCCTTAAGTAGAACATATTTTTCTAAATTCACTAATACATTTTTATGATTTTTAAAATAATTTTTATAATTGTATTTTAATTATTTAAAAATATATTTTATTTTCTTTACAGTTATGCATTTAGCAGACACTTTGATAAATTATTTTTTAATTTATTTATATTTTAGTCATTTTTATAATTGTATTATTTATATTATTTATAGTTATGTTTTATTTCTGTGAACCAAGTTTATTATATTTGCATTCATGGATTTAGCAGACCCTTTTATTTTTATTTTTTATCTTTTTATATTTATGCTTTATTTTTTCAAATAATTATTTATAATTTATTTTTAAATAATTGTTATAGTTGTATTATTTTTATAATATTATAAGTTTATTATACTTACATTTATGCACTTAGCAGATGATTTTATAAATTATGATTTATGATCTTTATTTTTTTATAATTTCTTAAAAAAAAAAATGTATATATATATATATATATATATATATTAATAAAATGTAAATACATTGGTTATATGATATGCATAAATGGACTAATAATATGAGAAAGTCCATAGTCCATTAACTCTGTGAAGTCCTTTATTTCTCCCACATGGCAGATGTCTGTGTTTTACAGCCACACATGCATTACTCCAGCTCATAAGCGCTGTGTTGTGAGCAGTTTGTGACTGTCATCAGAGAGACGTGTGCGCGCGTGTCTCGTCGTCGCAGGAGATAATAAGTCTCACACTTCAGCATCTCGCGGCAGTCGTGTCTGATGAAGCTCTGATCGCTCCGCAGCGGGTCATACGTGAAAATCTCTAATTACAGTCACTGTCAGGACGCTTGGAGGAGTCCACACAGATACAACAAGCTAACTTTAACTTCAGACATCACTGAATAATAGACTACATAATGATGACTAATTAAATAATAATGAAATTTGCTTTTTGACAGTGATGAACTTAATTCTTAGACTGTCAACTTAAGCATAATATGCATTATGAATATTTAAAAAAAAAAATATAGAAATAAAAATAATATATCCAATATTAAAATTATATCTAAAATAAAATATAATGAAAATAAAAATACAATGAAATAATATTAATAAAAATTTAAATAATAAAAATAATAATTAAAACCTTAAGGTCAGACAGCTACATAACATTATCTTGATGAGATATTTATATCAACAGAATAAGTTTTCAAAACATCACATTTCCATCACGTTTTGCATTTGGCAGACACTTCTATCCAAAATGATTTCCATATAAATCAAGGTATATAACTGATCAGTTCATGCATTTCCTGGGAATCAAAACCATGACCTTGATGTTGCTAGTGCTCTACTTTTTTTGAGCTACAGAAATACCGGAAACCAAATGCTGAAGTCTGGAAGACATAAAACACATGCATTTGATCAATGAAGACGACTGCAGGAATATAAAACAACAGCATGATGAGCTCCAATGCTCTGCTTTGATTTCTCTGACAATCCTAAAGTGTGAATGTGCCACGTAAAAACTCTTCTTTCTGATGCATAAACACACAGAGCGAGAGAGAGAGATGCAATGATGTCATCAGTAGTACAACGGCAGGAATATGATTACAACCTTGAACAAGGTCTCTGGTTTGTGAGCAGGCAGCTAATCACATTTCAGGACTATGAGACTGGAATTATAAAACATCATAGAGCCATCAGGAGAAACCCATGAGGAGAGAGAGCAGAGCAGACAGAAAGAGGACGCTCGAGAAGAAAATACTCGATTCCTCGGAAGAGACAGCAATGAAAACACATTCATTACCCGACTCCATTTTCTCTCCAACTTCACAACATTTCACAACAATGCAAGTCCAAATACATATTTTTTAAAAGAAACTATTAGTTTTATTCAGCAAGGATGCATTAAATTGATCAAAAGTGACAGTAAAGACATTTATATAGATTTTTTTATTAGTTTTACTAAACGTTTTACTTTCCACAACAATTTTCAATAATATAATATAATATAATCAGAAATGTTTCTTGAGCAGCAAATCAGCATTTCTGAAGGATCATGTGACTGGAGTAATGATGCTGAAAATTCAGATTTTATTGCAGCAGGAAAATTACATTTGACTATGCATTCACAGAGAAAACAGTTATTTTAAACTGGAATAATATTTCACAATTTTTCTGTATTTTTGAGCAAATAAATGCAGCCTTGTTGAGCAGAAGAGACTTTTTTTAATTAAATATTTAAATTTAGAATAAATAAATAAAAATCATTTTTAAACATCAGACTGGCATTGTTTACTTTCAAAAGCAGGGATGAACAATACAAAAATAAACAACCAAAATACAGCCCTCCACCTTTTAGGGCTGGGTATCGAATTCGATACTTTTTAGGCACCGACCGAATTGCCTCGATACCACCGAGAATCGAAAAACGTCTTGTCGTTCGGTACCAAATTTCGATACCTAAGGGGTTAATCTCATCAACGTCAGTGAGGCAATAAGCCTGCAGCACTAGGTGTGTTTGACTAGAAGCGACGCGGCACAGATTGGTCAGTGTTTGACATCCGCGAGGGTGATTCGAAAGCACACGGATCAGTCTGCTCTCTATATCGCGCGGTGACTACACACTCGACTGAAGTGCGCTTGATGCTCGCAGTGATTTCAGCGTCTGCCGTCTCACTAAATGAGGACATAAACACATGAACAACACCTCCAGAACTGCTCTGAGAGTCACTTCATGAGCATTTTACCATTTGATTTGAGTAAAACTAGAGTCATCATATACACACAGAACTGTAAAGGTATTCACGGCAACCCGTCAAAATAAAAGTTCGGTTTAACTTGGAAGACATTGCGGCAGAAATATATTACTATTGTTCAGCAGAATGTACATACTGCTACTACTAGGCTACTATTAAAATTATTAAAACTTTGTTTTGTTTTTTTTAAAGTAATGATCACACAACATTTCTTCCATGTTTTAATTTTAATAGTAAAATTGTTTGCCAAAATAAAGTCTGATTTTCAATAATTTAAAAGATAAATGAAATTAATGTTTTATGCCTTGATTTGAAAACCAGATACAGAACACAGAATTTCTGAGGAAAAATAAAACATTTCATAAGGCTATTTTAAGAATAAATTTGAACAAACTAAGTAGTTTTTATGCATTCAAATAATTAGACAACATAATTTAATAACAATAAAACATATGGTGAAAAAATAAAACACCCACTTATGAAAGTGGATAAAGATTTTACCTCTTGAAATCTTTAACAACCTAGAATACAACAATGAAATGAAGACATCCTTTGTCTGAGCTATGCGTTTTAAAACGAACAAACACTAGTGTAAACTGAAAACTATTTGAGCTTTATTAAAATTATTTGCACTGATTTATTGTGTTGGATATATTTTGTTCCTTTGTGTAGTGTCTCAGGAGATGAGTCTTTGAGTCTGTATCAATGTCAACAAGCTGAAAAAAATAAAACCAAAGTTTTTTGAGATAATGTAATCTTGTTAAAACTGATTTCATAAAATTGGTATCGAAAAAAGTATCGTTCAGGAGCCGGTATCGAACTCAAGGTATCGGTATCGGTATCGATATCGAAAATTTTTGAACGATACCCAGCCCTACCACCTTTATTTACTGTATTCATTTTTGACACCTCAAACATGCATTAAAGTCTTCTCGAATCATTGATCATCCATACATTCAAAACATGTCTTCAAATGATCCCAAACAGCAGAAATAACGGCCCGTTTGCGGCTCACCTTTGCTTTGACGAGTCTCTTGGCGGTCTTGATCTTGGCCTCACAGAACGCCCCTCTGTATTTGGCACTCACGTCAGTACCAACGGTCAGGTAAGGGGGCTCCTCCAGTGTCTGAACAACAACAAACACACAAAACATGCGTGAGCTTCATTGCCGATTAATGATAATGTGGCATAAGTGAGAAAAAAAAAAGTCCATTTGTTCAAAGCACGTAAGGTCAGGCGTATGTACTGGAGAAATGAGTGCTCAGGGCACTAAAGCACAGTTCAATCACCCTCGTCCCGAGCGAAAAACTGCCGCACAACTCCATTCACTTTACATAAAACAACAACAACGTGTGCTGGATACCGAACATGAAGATGTATGCATACCGCTGTAAACCTCGCTGAAATCGAAATGCTTCTAGGAAGCAAAACGATGAGAACTAGTAAAGTGAGACAGGTAAGAAAAATGAAGCCATAAGAAAATACCGAGGGTGTAATGGTGTAGCAACGTCTGAATATGGAAACTGTTTGACATTAAAATGCATCACGAGTCATCTGATTACAGCTACGGAAAAAAGCTAGTGTGAAGAAAATAAGAAACGTGTTTGCCACAATAGGAATTTTAATACATTTTAAGCTGTTATCCTACTAAACACACTCCTGAAGTTAAACAGTAACAACAACACAATATAATAGTACATATTTATAAGTATTTATGAATATTTAAAAAACAAGATTGGTATGAAAAAAGAAATAAAACTGCAAGCAACAGATTAAATATAAACAAACTTGGTTTTCAACTTGTATTTTCAAGAAAACATTCAGAAAGCACAAAAGACAAAAGAAAAAAAATAAACAAAAAATAAAAATAATAACAGAACATTCTTAAATGTTTATTCACACATCATAGTATTTCTAATATTGCATCAATATTTAAACAATGACACATAGCCTTTAAGTATTTGAGTAAACATTGCTTCAGGGTTTCTCAGTAATTATTTAAAGAAAGATTAATTAAAACAAAATGAATAAAGAAAAATTACAAGCAATTAAACAAACAAACGGCAAATTAGTAACAATGCTTGCTGGTTTTTAAGTATTTCAAGTTATTTCTGTCAATGCAGGTACTATTTAAGCAAACATTCAGAAAATAAAACAAAAAGTGATGTAATATAAAACTTTTGTATTATGTTGAATTGTATGAAATTGGTGAGTCATTTTATATTAGTATCACTGATATAGAAGTTATCATTTCATTTAATTTTAGTTAAAGTTTTAGTAACTTTGTTGTGTTTTAGTCTTTTTTTTTTAATTCTGTCTAAATAATTAATTTTTATTTTAGTTTTAGTTTTTTAATAAACTAAGTTAAACTAAAATGTGAAATATCAGCTCGGTAACTAGCTGAAAAAACAGACATTTTATTTCAGTAAATGTTTATATTAATGTCGGTTTTTCTGTTTTAGTTAACTATAACAACCCTGATTTGAATCACCAAATCAACTTCAATTAATTTCATTTACTTTAGATTAAATATTATAATTTGAATTTAAACTAAACTGGACCACCTCACAGACTGTACTATGCCGTAAAGGCCACATATATTCTGTTGTAGTGAGAAAAATAATCAGAGATTATGTTAGAAACGCAGCAACATTCGTCGCCTTGTGAACACAGCATTAATGCTCCGGTTATGCCGCTATCTCTGGTAATCTGTGATTACAGTATAATTGCACTTTACACATGACAGTCGGCCAGCACATTTCAGCTCTGAACATACTCATACATTACTCTTGGTTTTGATTTCTCTTAAGATGAGCGTAAGCACGGGAACAGCGTGTGTAGGTGGAGCGGCTCTGTGAAGCTGAACTCTGACGACCCGTCTCTCTTGTTTGAAGAGTCTGTGCTTTACAAGAGAACAGGCCGAGAGATAACCGACCCACTCATGCACTAAACATCTTAACCAACACAGAGACGAGGGTTCCCAAGAGACATCCAGACTTCACAGCTGAAACACGACATCCTCCAAACGCCGCTCCGTTAGTCCAGGGTTCTTCATGTCCTGACATGTCAGTGATCGGGACTTAGGGTTGATTGGTTTCCCAAAACAAAAGCAAGCTTTTTCCTCAAAAAGCTGGACATTTCTTGAGACCCTAGATTAAATTTAGAAATTTAATCATGGACAAACACAGGAATATTCATCTGAATGATCAACACTGGAAACAAATAAATAAATAAATAGGCGTAGAAACAATTTTCACTAGTAAATTTTAGGGCTGGGTAAAAAAAAAAAAAAAAAAAAAAAAAGGACA
>JAFVLL020006275.1:0-30194 GCA_021397915.2 Tor tambroides | reverse complement strand
GCGTAAATGTGGATTTCTTATCCTGTTGCGCCCTCTATAGGACCAGCGACTAGTCGACGTCAAGCCAAAAGCGTCATGGCAGAGCACTGAAGTCGACTAGTCGGTGCAACCCCTACTTCACGATGCCATAGAAGAACCTTTTTGTCTAAATGGTTCCATAAAGAACCTTTAACATCTGAAGAACCTTTCTGTTTCACAAAAGCTTCTTTGTGGTGAAAGAAGGTTCTTCAGATTATAAAAAGGTAAGAAAGAGATGGTTCTTTAAAGAACCTTTGACTGAATGCTTCTTTGTGGAACCAAAAATGGCTCTTCTATGGCATCGCTTGAAGAACCTTTTGAAGCACCTTTATTTTTAAGAGTATAGATAGATAGATAGATAGATAGATAGATAGACAGATAGACAGATAGATAGTAGGGATGTGAATCTTCACTGGTTTCATGATTCGATTCCAATTATCATGTCAACGATTCGATTCAATTCGATATTCAGTTCGGCTTATAGAAACCACTCTAGCCGATTCAAGTGCTTTTGATTCACTAAAAAGAACCAAGCAACTAATAAGATTCATTCATTTGTGACTCGGTCTGCACTGGTCGCTATACATTTAATGCTATAGATTCAGTAGCAGTGAAACATGATTAAAATAATATGTAGTTCAATAAGTGATAAGTTGATCGTAGCTCCATTGGTTTCAACGGGTCTACGATGTACTTAAGCTTACGTTGCTTTTGGGAAACACAGCCCTGGCTGATTCAAGTGCTTTTGATTCACTAAAAGGAACTAAGTGACTCATAAGAATCATTCTTTTATTCAGTAGCCGTCTTGGACTTAACAGTATTTTAAGTATTTGGTACTAAAATTGAAGACTGAGAACCAATGAACGGCATGAAAATCATTTACTTCTGGTGCTATTAACAACTTCCTTCTGTAGCATTTTTAAATGAATTGTCAGTAAATATGCAGCTGATATGAAGTCGTACATACAATTTCCTTCAAATGCATAACAGATCTCACTTCCACTAGGGTTCCCAGCTTCCCACACTTCGTCACAAACTCTCTCAGTCTCCAGAAGGAACGGTGGCGCTGCCAAAGAGTGAAGTACCCAGCCTGCTCTGCTCCGCTGGCCCATCCTGTGGCTCTCAGCCTGTCGGGGCATCAGCAGACACGCCACAGATGTTCATTAACATCACACAAACGGCCCTGACAATCTGCTCTTAGATGACTGCCATCAGTCCTCACGCGCTCCAGAGAAACAGAGAAACAACAGTCAGCGACGGCGTGCAGCTCTCCAGCGCCGCACCAAAACAACCACAAAACACAAATAAATCATGCACACATTTAACAGTGAAGCGTGTCATTTCTATACTGTGCACAGCATGCAAGAGCGCAGTTTCATCTACTGAAGCTCTCACTATATGAGGACATGAATATGTAAACTTCATCTCCAGAGCTGCTCTGAGAGTCACTTCATGAGCATTTGACAAAACCTACTGTCATATCATATACACACAGAAACTTAAATGTCTTCACCGCAAACTGTCAAAAAAGTCTGGTTTGACCTGAAATTATGACAAATATTACTGTTCCACAGTAATAATAATAATTATTTAAACTTTAATTTTTAAGGACTAATTACACAATTATTGTTCCTGGTTGTGCAGCACATTGTTTGTCTAACTTATTTGATTAAAAGATAAAATACATTTGTTTTATGCTTTCATTTAATTACCAGAATAATTAAAAAACAAGAAAAAAATTTAAGAAAAAACAACAACAACAAAAACAATTCATAGGGCCCTATTATTATAAACAAATGAATAAATTAAATTGTTTTTATGAATTAAATTATTTTGATTAAAACATTAAAATGGAAAGCAGAGAAATTAAAACTGAAAACAAAGAATTTGGTGTTTAAGAAAAAACAAACAAATTGTTACATAAATTGTACGTTTCACGACTTTAATTAATTAGACATGCTTTTTGATTACAATTTAATTTTACCATTACAATGGAGTCCAGAGAAATTAAAACAGAAAAAAAAGGGAAAAAAATGCAACAGAATTTGGGGAAAATAACAGATTTCATGTGGCCCTACAAAATGTGCAGTATACCACCAGGGAAACCCACATGACTTTCCACTCATAAACAACAGTGAAGCCACTGTAATGATACTTGTTCGAATGTTTATCTTTGCATAATGCAACTAAATATGTTACTACTTAAAACTATTATACATTTATGCATAGCACAATGTTATTCAAACCAACTAAAAAAAAAAAAAAGAGGAACCAAAAAAAAAAAAAAAAAAAAAAAACCCCTACATTAGGAACCAAGATAGAAGTACTGCTACTTTTTAATAATAGTACACCAGTATTTCATTTCAAATATAGCTAGTGTATTCAGAAAGTTGGTCTACAAATTTACTTATAACTTATAACAGCTTAGCTCTCTTCATAATAAACTGCTACATAGCATAATTAAATAATTTAAAACTAGAAAAAAACTTCACTTTAAGTATCAGATCAGGAGCGTTTGATTTAGTAAGCACTTACTAGGGCTTTATCTGTTGTGTTTAATAAAGGATGGCGAGAGATATTCAGCCTCAAAACCCATTTCAGCAAATTTGGAGACAGATGGTGACCAACTGGAGATGTGTGAGATCTGAAGGTCAGGAGGCCTCGAGCAAACACACTTATTACTGGAGCTTTTGGCTTCATATACACGAAGCCCTTAAGGTGTTTTCAGCTCATGCATGATCAGAGCGACCCTCCACTTCAAGAAGAGTTTATTTCAGCAGTTTAACTTTCAAAAATCCTTCCAATCTCCTTCAGTGAGGCGTGCAGAAAAAGCACACGGCGTCGAGCATCTGAGTATCCAAAACCGGGTTTTTATGAGCATAATCTGCCGAGTTCATGAGCGTTACATCAGCTTTGGGTTTACAGCCCATAATCACTCTCTCTAGACATTTCAAAAGGGGAACAGGAGTATAACGGGATATTATATATTCACCCTCATGTCGTTTCAAACCAGTTATGACTTTAATTTCCTTTAAACAAAACAACAGCAACACCATGAAAGTAGTCAATAAGACTATAACACAATATTCATCTGAAATCATACGCCCATACAATAGCTGTGCCTAAGGAATATAGTGCACAAATAAAATTTTTGTCCTTTTTAAAACTTTACAGATCAGACACTAGGAGCTGTTGATGTATGGAAAAATAACTGGTTGAAGAGTTTGGAAAAGGGCTGCATGATATTGGGAAAAACTGCCAATATTTTAATTTTCTGCAATATATTGCGATATGAAAAAAATAGCCTTATTTGAAAGAGTTAGTGGGGTGATTTTGTTGGGAGTACATCTACATAGAAATTTAAAAGTAATAATTAAGCTAAAAATAAAAACATAAAACAATTACTTGCCCTACCAAAATTTTCTCTTGCCTCACCACAATAAATAAATAATTTAATATTTTTATATTAAAAATAGATTAATTAAAAATAAAAAAAATAGAATGAACTTCTAAAATATATGAAAATAATCATTGTTGTTGTTGTTTTGACCCATGAAACAAATGAAATTTAAAAATTTTAAAAATGAAATATCAAAAACTAAGTTCAAGCATTAATGAAGGTGCAGAAATTGAATAATCAAATGTAAAATAGCACTGCATACTCTTGCACTAAGCCACATCACAATAACAATTTTATTTTGATCTATCATGCAGCTCTAGTTTGGAACGACATGAGGGTGAGGAAGACAAGGACAATTTTCATTTTTGGATGAACTATTCCTTCAAGATTTTAACAGTCTAACTTTAAGAAGGCATTCACACAGAAAGCATTGATTAATTTAAAATAAATCAAGATGCTGCGCAGTGAATTGGGGGAAAAAGTAATGTATGTGTGTGTGCGGGGTTTTTACATTAAGTGCATTTTTTTTAAAGTTTAAATAAGTTTGATGTCTTAAAGACATGAAAGCAACAGTCAAACACATCCTCATGCACACACTTGTGCATGTTTATATAGAAAAACAATTGAAAACAGGCAAAGTGTACATGGAAAAACACATTGTGTAAATGGCCATTAAGTTATTCACACTTTAAACCACCTATATATTGAATGCACTTGAGCTATGAGTGATTGAAAGCATATAATGTTCATAAACATAAATATATCCATCATTTTGTGTAAGCCAATTTGTAGAAGCAAATGACAGATCACCACCTTCAAACTATTATGCATATTAGCCTATTTTTCCCCCAAAGATGACTAAAAAGAACCACTTGAATGTACATGCATGAGGTCATTTCCACACACACACACACACACGCCTGGCTGTCAAACACAAACCCTTCAGACGAGGCTACTGCAAAACGTAATGGTGGAAATGTCTCAGCCAGCAGCGATTATGCTTAATGTTAGCAACATGGAGCAATTTGAGAAAACAAAGTGAAACATCGCCCAAATGTGATGAGGAAGAACTTCAGTTAAGCAATCTGTTAGGCAAAAATGGAAAACGGAGTTTAGTTGTTTACATCTTGCCACGTTAACAGAATTTATGCGCGCTCATGGCGATGCATTCAATCAGAATTTCATCAGTTTTCCAATATAAAAGCTTTACTTTTAGAGGATTTCTGTAGCATTGAAGGACTGCATTCAACGAGGCACATCTGTGAGCATCACGGTAGGAGCTCTTTGGGTAAGATATGTGACTTTATTCATGGCAATTAGTCAATACTGGCAGATCAAGTCAGTGGAAGAGGGAGTCGCAGGCACTTCATTCCAACATAAACACCTCATTAGTTCACAGAGCCGCCTCGCCTGGGAACCGACGCGGCTGCATAATGTTTACATGACCATCCCTTGGCAATACGAGGCTGTGCTGGAATCTGTTCGGCTGCGCTTTCCTGAATCCCTCCCTAGCCGAACTGAGGGATGATAGTTAGACCTGAGGAAAAGTTTGGGTTTGGCAAGATCTTCACGACCGGAGCGGCCCGAGTGATTGATGGATCCATTGTGTTCTGTTGGATTGGTCCGGAGCAAACAGTAAGACCTCAAAAAAATCTTTTTTAATAAACTCGACTTGTTATTTTCCTCTCAGCCGCAGCGTTCAGTGCCTTGATGTTCTTGAGCGTGTTTTGGTAAGATATAACTGTAATTTCTTGCCATGACCCATCAAAAAATAAACTATTAACAAAGGGTTACTGACTCATTTCCTTTCATTGAATTCTGATGAAACAAACACAAAAGTACTTTGTCGTTCTATGACGTGAAACAGCTTCTCTGAATCTTCAAATAAAATGACCTTCCGAAATGAAAATAAGATTAAGATGTCGGAAATAACAAACTGATATGATTTTACATTACTTAATTAAATTACATCAATTGGTGTTTTTCACCTGTTTGAGCCTCTTCTAGGCAGACACTCTAAGTCTGATTGCTTGTTAAAAAAAATAAAAATAAAAACATAAGCCTCTTGAAGTAACATTCATTGACTTCCTCTCAAAAACTGCTAAATTTCACAATTACAAACAAATGGCAAATAACACATTGAATTAATTGTGAAATTTTGAAGTAGAAAGACTGAAATAGCAGTTTCTTGTTATTTTTTACAGTGTAGGGTTTAGCTTTTCTTCAACTTAATATAAGCCAAAAAAAATAAAAAAAAATAAAAAATGACCAATATTTCTGATGTATTAAAGGGACAATTCAGCCAAAAATGAAAATTCTGTCATCATTTACTCAGGCTGTCCCAAACCTGTATGAGTTTTTTTTTCCCCCCCTGATGGACCCAAATATGGATATCTTAATGAAAGTTGGTAACCAAACAGTTGACGGCAGCCATTGACTTCAATAGTATGAATTCTCTATGGATATACTCAAGTCACGGATTTACTCAAGTTGTTCCAAACTTGTATGAGTTTCGTTCTTCTTCTGAACACAAAGAAGATATTTTGAAGAAAACAGTTGACAGTAGTCATTGACTTCCATAGTATGGAAAAATATATATATATATTAGGGATGTGCCCGAAGCCGAATACCTTATTCGGAAAGGCACGGATAATGGCTTCAAAACGAATTACGAATTTATCCGAATAACAGAAAAAAATATTCGGCGGACACAATCACATGTTTGCTGGAACAGCACTACATTAGTGAGGTTGTTAAGATTTGTGCAATAATAATGGCTAGTACTGCTTTTTCGTACAGATAATATCATGGTGAATGCCTAACGAATGTGGTCTCCTCAGCAATAAACTATCTGCGCGCTCCTTTTTTGATTGCTGCCTGTCAGTGCCGGCGAAGCAGTGTTGCCAGATATTGCCAGATAACCAATTCCCTGAAAAATGTACCAAAATAAGTTTAAATCTTGTATTTTTCAAATAGGATACAGAATCTTTAACCTTAACCTTCATCGTCCCACTTTATTAATGCCCTAATTACTTTATAAACGCTGTTACATCAAGTATTAAAACAAGTCCAGCGACGCTTATATTAACTAGATCTGGCAACATGGCGGAGCGGAGTGGAGGCTGCTGCGCCAAGCTCCTTCACTCCTGCGTTTCGCAGCTGCTGCGAGTCAGCCACATGAATTTATTCAGCGGCATGATTTTAAATAATTTTTCATATGTTTTCAAATTTTACTTTTGAACATGAAACATTTACGGAGGTCTGGACCTCATAGCTGGCTATGGGCCTGGATGTGTAAAGTGAATGAGTGTAAACTAGCCTATATGAATGAAATGAGCGCAAATCAATAGCCGCGTTGGGGTCTATGCGCGTCTCTCAGAAATCAGAGCTTTGTCTGGAGTTATATCAACTAACTTGACAAAAATATCCTAAAAACGGTCCTAACTTCAAACCTTTTTGAAATCCAACTGTAAAAACGCATTACATTAGCCCTTTTCGTGAATGGCATTACATTTAATTATACAAGACGAAGAAAAGCGATGTTTGATCAAGGTTTGTGGAGGGTCCAAAAGATTTGTTGCGCTCTGTTGATAAAATACTCGTAAATGACTCCCGCAACACTTGATCTCTAAGTTACTTCAAGTTCAAGCGAGCTTTATTGTCATTCTGATGTGAGTACTGAACACTTTCTTTCCATTTCTGGTTTTTTTTTTAAATTTTTTTCAGCTTCTTTTTTTCTACTGGTGCTCTTATTTAAGATTGTGGATGCTTGTCTCTTGACAAATTTGTACACAAAGTTTCCCTGGAAAACAAGAAGAATAAAGTTATTTTTCTTTTTTGATCAACATTTTCTGTAGTTTTAAATAGAAGATATTTACAAAGTCATAATTATAATAAAAAAAGAATACTTTCTTTAGTTATACAAATGAAAACTACGAAACGAACAGATTTGCATTTAAAATGGTATTTTCGTGTAATTTGACGAACTTCCGGTTTAAGCCACACCCACTTCCGGATCTATCCGAATACAGATACAGATACAAATAATTTTGAGATTGTCACAGATACAAATACAGATACAAATAATTGCTCCGCTGCACACCCCTAATATATATTATGGCAGTAAATGGCTACCAGCAACTGTTTGGTTATCAACAGTGTTGGGGGTAATGCATTACAAGTAACGTGAGTTACGTAATCAGATTACTTTTTTTTTTCCAAGTAACGCATTACTTTTTAATTTACAAGAAAGAGTTACTTGATCATTTCACTTTTGTTGTGAAAGGGCTTTTACATTTGCCAAAATGGAACTTATTTTTATATTAAAAACAAACAAGCAAGCCCAGCCCAGATTTGAAAAGTAATGCAAAAGTAACATAACATTACTTTCCATAAAAAGTAACTAAGTAACATAATTAGTTATTTTTTAGGGAGTACCGCAATATTGTAATACATTACTTTTAAAAGCAACTTTCCCCACACTGGTTAATAACATGCTTCAAAATATCTTCTTTTATGCTCAGCAGAAGAATAAAACTCGTACAGGTTTGGAACAACTTGAGGGTGAGTAAATAATGACAAAATGTTCAAGTTTGGGTGAACTGTCCCTAGCTAATTCATCTTACTAATCACTTTGCTGTTACAAAGTTGACAAATGATCCAAAACAGCAAACCAGAAATTCAATTGGCTTTGCTCGAAATGACAACATCAGTGTTGTTGTACTTTGACGAGTCATGCCTTTGCAGAGCGAGTATCCATTACACTAGAATAGCTAACAAAGAGCAGCACTCATGTATTTTCTGGATGGTGCAGCCGGATTCTGCTCAAAGGCAGGGTGCAGGAGAGAGCAGGAGATTCCTCCGTGCTGCCATTTGCATTCGGCTGCAGGAACTTTGGCCAGCAGTGTAACGACTTCAAAATCCTGTACTGCGCTGCCAACGTTATTACAAACTCCACTCAAGAGAAGGTTATATAACCTGAGAAGCTGAAACGCCAGAAAAGCTTGACTTTGTGCGAGGGGGAAACAGTTCCTTGTGTTGGATGTTTTACAGCTTTTCGATTCACCTAGCTCTGCTGGGGTGGAAAATTCTCCCCTGCCGTCCACCGCCTGATTAAACGCATGTGTTCGGGCGGCCAGAGTAGCTGCTCTTTCCTTTGACAATGAGTATGTCAACAATGGAAGAGTGAAGAGATACTACAATAAAAGACAATGCACCAACATCATAATGTGGTGGACAATAAACAAATAAATAATAAAAAAAATATTAACAAAAATCATGGTTTTGTCCAAAATCATCATCATAAATTGGTAAATATGAGTGAATAAAACTGGCCGGCACTGGCTGTTAATTGTTTTTTAAGGAATTGCAACAGAATTTTAAATGGCATATTAGATTATGAAACTGATTATTCAGACTTTGAAATCTGATTAGATGAGCCATGATTGTGAAAAGCTTTTAATAAACAAGGGGGATCTAATTTTTGAAGTCAAAAATAACTTATTATATTATTATTATTATATATTAATACTTATTATATAATAACTTATACTCATATTATTATTATTATTATTATTTTGCTTATGTGGAAAATGGTGGCAACTGCAAGTAAGTAAAAGGCACTGAATGAATGAATGACTGAATACTCAAAATGACATGAACATAATAAATAAAATCATTTTATTAGTATTAAATTATTTATTAATTATTAGTTAACAGTTTATTAACAATAACAGTAATTTAAGGTAACAGATTAGAGACCGTAACTGTGGTAAAATAACTAACAGCAAACATAGCTAATAACTATATGAGCGATTCCACAGTTTCAGTCCACAAGGGGTGTAATGAACAATATAGATTGAATAATACCCAGTTGTTGCCATTTCTTTATTTTTAGTTCACTATTTTGTTAAAGATAGATGTAAGAAATAATAAAGTTACTTTTATCCCACTAAGCCTTCGCATTATCCTGTAATGAGACTTTATTTTGTTTCCGTCCCCAGAAATTGCGGATGTCAGGGTGGGACATTCAGTGCATCTGGATTTTTCCTAAGTCATTTCTTTCATTTCCTTTAATAAAATCCTGAATTTTGGCGCATAACATTTATTTTGGTGTGTCTTCTACAAAATACTACTACTAACACTGAAAGTATAATTCCCTTAATCCACCACGATGCAATGGAAACATTTACTAACGTTCGTTACACCTTCTGTCCAAGCAGTTACGAACGTTAAACTATGATTCTAAAGCAAACAGAGATATAATTTTTCCATGTAATTCTATCAGTAGCAAAACGATAAAAACATCTTGTGTGGGTTAAATTCTCATATGCGTTGCTACATGATAAATTGTTAATAAATCGGGATAAAACAGGGGCAGAGATTTTCTGTCCAAAAATCATAACGCTCGTACATTTTATTCTGGCGCTGAATTTCCATCTCCTAATGTCTCAACGGTTCTCGTGTCAGAAATAAAGATTGTCTAGGTCACGCATGCTCTGCATGGGAGGAAGAGTTAACAGGATTTCACGGATTTCGACGAATGTGGGTAAGTTTGTGGCTTCTGTCCAAAAGTTTACGAACATTAAAATGTTACGAACGTGGTAAACTTTGGTTAAGTAAACATTAAATAGGATCACTGTGGTGAGAAAGGATAAAAGAGTATGCAAGTCGGATGATTGCTAGTGGTTTCGGACCGAAAGCGGCGTCGTGTTCATCGTGAAAAAGCATGCATGAATGGTGGTTACATTTTGACAGATTCTGCACATCTTGTTCGTAAATTAGACGGAAATTTTCAGTCTGTCCAACTTCGAACGTTGTTTTCTGAGTATTTTTGACTCAATAAGCTGTTCATTAAAGTGCACACAATAAAGCTAGTTTAAACATTAGCTTTAAATAAATGATTAGTAAATGATTTTTCTAATTATTCTGTATTTTCGTTGTATGCGATTGATATTGAGTAGCAATTTGACGCTTTCATGTTAAATTAGTAAATAAAAGATTGCTCTGATCTGTCATGGTTAGGGCTTAAACGGATCGCAGTTGATCCGTGATATACGGACCAGGAGACCCCACCGTTTGGCATGTGATTCGCAGATTAATTTGCCAATTTACACGTTCAAGCTATTTAAAACCACAAGAAGAAACGAAACAGAACTCAATTCGTTACTCACGCGCTGTACTCGCACACCCGAAGCGCGCACAAGCATAGAGACGTGTTTCAGACAGCGCGGCATACCGAGTTATTCCTCTTTCATGTTCTCCTGCATTTTAGATACATATGCATGGGGGTTTGCGGCTACGTTGCAATACTGGAAATATTTCTGTTTTAAAAGGCAAGCCGATGGATATCACACAAGCGACGTGCAAACTTTGCGCAATAGTTATGCCGATGAACGTCTTAACTTCTGTCATACAGAAAGTGAAAGTAAAAAAACTGATGGAGTTTTCTAACGCTGCATTAACAGCGCATATTCTCTTAGAGACAAGAGACGAATCTACTTCAACATATGCTGACATAAGTAAATGAAAAGGCCTGTTTTAAAGACCCCATCAACCCATCAGGGTTACTTTGCATAAAGAGTTATTGGTGCTCTATTCAGCAGAATTACTCATTTTATCTGTCCACGTTACAAATGTTATTTCATTCACGATGTATGATCTTTAAATTTGATAGTAAATGATAACAGGTTAATTTAATGTGTTATGAACTTGTTCTATTCTTGCCAGTTTTCATGAAATGGTATTATTTTGTGTTACAGAGGCAATCTTGCAGGCTTGTTTATTTTTTTTCCGTCCACGTTACACACGTTATAACTTTGCACACTTGTAGGAGTTCCTTTGGCTTGTACATTTGGCAAATAAATTTGAAAAATATACCTGTGGTATTTGTTAGTAATTTTGCTGGCTTTCAGTTTATGAACATACCAGAATCAAAAATGCACCTTTAAGTTTATAGAACAGATAATATTAGATGGCCACCCTGCCTGCATGGAAGTCCTATTACCAGTTTTGTGAACCATACACAACGCATGACTCATAATTATACCAAATTAGGAACAAAGCAAAACATGAACTGGGATTCAACCAGAATTTTATTAAACTGAATTAGATTAAGTACACTTTCTGCTTGAATTTACACTGTTTTTCCGTCCATGTTACATACGTTAAATTTTACATCAACTCAACTTTGATCAAAGTTTACTAGTTTACCATTGCCAGATTTATCCTGCCTTTCACACAGCTGTACCCCAGGTTTTCTCAAGATGTTAACCTGAGGACAACGGCTTTCTCCATGAAGATTGATTTTTGCAGGGTATTGTCCTTGCAGTTAGGCCTAAACTGTGGAATCGCTCACATAATAATAATAATAATAATAATAGCAAAAAAATTATTACCGATATTAATAATAATAATAATAATAAAATAATGTGTTTATAATGTGCCTTTCTTATACTCAAACTCTTATACTTTCTTATACTCATATATAAACATTTAAATTTATTTAAATGGTTAAGAATTAATATTAAATAAATTTATATTTTTTTATTTAACATTTGATTTTATTTATTAACATTAATGTTTATTTATAATTAAAATATTTAAAATATTTTATTATGTCAATACAGCTCATTAGTCTAACTGTAGGTTGTCAACTTGAAGAAAGAAAAAAAATTATACTGATATAAAATGAGTGTTTATCCTCATTTTGCAAAGACTTTGAATAGTTCAGACTATGAATGAACCAAAAAGTTCAGTCACAAAATTCTGGACCCTGATTGTCCCTTTCTAAAGTCAGAAATTCATCTGCCTATGCTTGAAAAGCACAATTTGTCGTGACCATGCGGGACTGTGTTGGGCTGGTTCATTAATCCACAGTTTAGTTCAGTTAAGTCTGCCTCTGGCTTCAACATCTAACATGGTGATTAACAAGTACTCCGAGCCAGCCAGCTTCCTTTGAACCACAAAATCTGTCAAATATGCCTCCTACAATCACAACCAAACATATCGAAATCTGTTCAGTTTCTATGAATCACGACCTCATCTCCCGGAGGACGAAATTACCATCAGATGCTCTGTATCTCCACGACACCTCATCATATTCATTCATCAGAGTTTGATAAACAATGCTGAGGGCAGGGTTAGAAATTAACCAGGGCTGGGGGCAAAAACACCAGCAGATTGACAAAAATACACCAGATATGAAAAAATTGTCCTACATGAATACCTGTTAGTTTAAGGAATAGTTCACCCAAACATTTGCTGAAAATGTCTTTACCAAATACACGCAAAAAACAGGATTGGATCCCTGCGGCTCTTAAAGTGACAGCGGGCTAATATTCCTGCTGCGACTGTGTGCTTAATATTAATCAAACAACAAAAGACAAAGACAAAATCACTCACTGCACTTCACAGAAGGTCTTTTGTAGCTTTAAAGGGGGGGGGGGGTACAATGCTGTTTGAGTTGTTCATGCATTTAGAGTTGCTTACACTGCTAAAGAGTTGGATTCTCATGCCAAGCATGGAAAAAGTTTCAAAAAAACAATTTGGACGTATAACGGAGTATTTCTATGCCAAAAATCTTACTTCCGGGTTCGTACAAGTTTCGGAGAGTTTTTTTTCGATCGTGGCTCTTCATGACGTAAACGAGGGTGGAACTCCTTATATGGGCATTTCTCCCGGAAGAACGCGCGCCCGTGCACGCATCGACCAGAGTGGGTTATATGGCCCACTAATAATCGTGTTAAATAATCGTGATCACAATATTGACCAAAATAATCGTGATTATGATTTTTGTCATAATCGAGCAGCCCTTGTCCAAACAGCCGATAAAAACATCACAATAATCCACAAGTAATCCACACCACATCTTGAGAAGACAAAAGAAAAAAATCCATCAAGACGTTTTTAACTAAAATACAAGTCCATAATCCATAATAACACTTCCTCCAGTGAAAAAGGAGGAAGGAGGAAATCTCCTGTTGTCTCTCGCATCAAAATCAGCCACATATTTGTTTAGCGCTGTTTTGGCTTGTAAACGGTGCTTGATCTGTGCAGATTTCTCTCCTGATTCAGACCAGACCACTTTTACACTGGAGGAAGCGTTATTATTAGTGCTGTCAATCGATTAAAAAAAATTAACTAATTAATAGCACATTTTTCTGAAATTAATCGCGATTAATCCCACCTAACATTAAAGTTTTTAAATATACTTTTATATTGCAATAATTTCAAATTCAATCTTCAAATGAATGTACAAACAACATAAAGACAGTATATTTTTTAATATTTGTTTAATGGCATCTTTTTTTTATGACTGAAGGACAGTATCACTGACACCAATACTACTGATTTCTCTATAAAATTGCCCTTCGGACTATAGCCTATAGACTACAGCCATATATAGACTATGAACTATAGCCATTCAACATTGCAGTATAATTGAGAGCTATCAATTTTAACACTTATTAGACTTTAAAAAAAAAATTACTTCTAATTTACGTGAACTTAAAACAATCTTCACATAAACTCATTATAATAAATGTCATATTTACCTGTGCCCTTCAGCAGAAATATACAGAAATTGAAATTATCAAACACTAAATTCTAAATTAAATACAGATGAATCCTTAAAGCTATAAAAGTTATTGATTTCCTCTTTTTTTCTTTTGTTCTGTAATGAACAGACATCACAGCAGCTGGTTATTAGGTTGTTTGGCTGCTATTTCTTTAAGAGCTGCTGCTGCTGAAGATATTTTCTCTCATCACCTTTTCTGACCTACTTCAGGTCTTAAAGTCTCTATTAATGAGCTGACAAGTTTAATCGGGTGTGTTAGATGAGGAGACAGTGCTGGGCTACTCCTCGTTTGACTCGCGCCTGGCGCTGAAGTGAATTGGAGCGCGCGTCTGAAACGTCTCCCGTTTGATGTGTTCGGAAATACGTTCTGCGACTGAATAAATGCACTTCTTGTCAAGAGAAAAAGTGACAGATGCAGCAGTTGTGAGTGAGGTGGCCAACCGTAGCCCCGCCCCTGCGTTAATTGCCTTAAATATTTTTTAACGCGTTATACTGAAAAAATTAATCACCTGCGTTAACGCGCTAATTCTGACACCACTAGTTATTATGGATTATGGATTCATATTTTGGCCTAAAGCAACAGTTTGAAGTTAAAATGTCTTAATGATGGATTTGTTTCGTTTGTCTCCTCAAGATGTTAACTGATGGACTGGAGTGGTGTGGATTATTGTGATGTTTTTATCAGCTGTTTGAACTCTCATTCTGACGGCACCCATTCACTGCAGAGGATCCACTGGTGATGCAATGCTACATTTCTCCAAATCTGATGAAGAAACAAACTCATCCACATCTTGGATGACTTGTACAACAAAAAGACACAATGCAACGACCAAATGAATGTGCAAGGGTGCTCTAAAAAGGACGAAATGTAAAGATGCTTTTCCAAAAAGGTTTTGTTATACAAACTGTCTAAAATACACAAGAAAACCTAGACAAACTAGTTCTCTAAACAGCATACTGATGAAAAAAATATATCCTTTGGTCACTGAAAACCAGTTTTGATAGTGTTACTTAAAAGACTTACATGAGCTACAGCACTTCAGTAACTCGTTTTGAGACGGGTGTCAGACGTGAAAGCAAACAAGGGTTAGGAACAGGTCACTGCCGCCTGTGGAGGGCAACGCTGGCGGTCTTCTGTGTCACGCTTTATAAATAGAAACAGCCAAGAGATGTCCGTCTCTCCACCTACCCTAAATCACCCTCCTCAAAATGGGTCATTCTGATAGATAGGGCCGCATGTCAGAGACAAACGGCGACACCGAACACAAAGACAACCTCGCTGCTATTGCAATTTCAGGCATCCAGAAGTGCATTTCGGGACAAAAATTCAAAGCAAGAACCAAACAATACTCTTATCTAACCATGACTGGGCTTATTCGGCAAGCAAAAGGACATGGAGGGGAATGTAAGGAAGAATTAAGCTTCTCCGAGCACAAACAGTAGAAAATAGCCCTGCTTTGAAGCCTCTCTTTGTTGTGCTGTTCGATACTTTAAACTGGTGAAGCAGTCTGTGCTACTGCTGACCTATCTTAGCATGCAAAAAAGATGTTTGGCTGTTCATCTTCTTGAGGCAAATTGCTATTAAGTAGAACACAAGTGCAATTATTTATTTAGAAGGTTTTCAGGAACAACTTGTAGACAATTTTTTTATTATGATTCTAAATAACAATAATAATAATTATAATAATATTTCATTAAAAGGACCTTGAGCCATATCTAGTTGTGTTGTAATTGTTAACTAAAACTATGGCTAATTTTAGTTAACTAAAACTGAAACTAAAATTATAAGCATATAAAAAATTCCATTACTTGGAATAAAATAAACATTAACTGAAATAAAATATATTATTAATTTCAGCTAGTTGCCAAGACAGCATTTCTCATTGTAATTTAGTTTAACCTGATGTACTAAAATGACTTAAACTGAAATAAAAATAAACTATAAAGAAAAAACTCAAAATACTAAAAATGAGAAAAAAAACACAAGAAAAATCACTAAAAATTTAACAAAAATGAAAATGAAAATAATAATAAAAACTGATTCAAAATATTAATAAAAACTATAATAGTATCTTAATAATATCAAAATAACACTGCCTAAAACTGAAAGTAAAACTAACAAAATATTAAATGTTAAAAAATATTTTAATAATTGAAATAAAGCTTAAATTAAGTTTTATTTAAATATTTAAAACGAAAAACTAATGAAAATTCTGCCTTAATGGCAAGTAAAATAAGTTGAAGTACTAAAAGTTTGAAAACTGAAATAAATATAAATTAATGCTAAAATGTAATTTTTTTTTTAAAAAAACAAAAACTGAAAAATAACGAAAGCACATAACAAAATTACTAAAAATGTAAACTAAAATTGCAACTGTAAATATTGTACAATAAAACTGTAAATAAAAACTGTAAAATACTTTTGCAAAACCAAAGCTAATTCAAAACATGAATAAATAATCCAATAGTATAAATAATACTAAATTATAGGCAGTGGCCTTTTGTGACTTACAAAGAGATTACTAACAGGCCACTAAGCAACCAACAAGAACACCCTAGCAACTCCATAGCAATGTCCAAACACTGGTCACCTTAGCAATGGCCTAGCAACCACCCAGAACATCCTAGCTTCACAACAATGACTTCTGCAAAGGCAAACACCTGCATTTACTTTAAAAACACATTTGTTTTGCTGGATGCAGTCCAGTGTAACCTCTTATCACATTTCTACTTAATACATGCACACAAAGAGCTCAACTTCATAGAGTCCTCAGATGTGTTATTTACATTTTGAGAGCCAAAAACAGCAGATGAATACCCAGTGCCATCTTCATTCGTCCACGGCGCTGCACGCAGTCGCAGGAACGCTGACGGAAG
The DNA here is from genome assembly GCA_021397915.2 of Tor tambroides. Lineage (NCBI taxonomy): Eukaryota > Metazoa > Chordata > Actinopteri > Cypriniformes > Cyprinidae > Tor > Tor tambroides. The sequence goes on along the minus strand of JAFVLL020006275.1, from coordinate 13,323 downwards.
TTCGATGTCAGCGTTTCTCGCCACAAGGTGAAAAGAAACGCTTCTCAGAATGGGGACGTCAACACATCCAGAGGGATGTTAACACGTTCTGCGGAGTAGGGCGTCTTGTAAGGGCACTGTAAAGTGAGATAAACATCAGTCTTGTTGGCCATTTCTCTACTGTCGTGTCAGAGGGTGGGAAGCGTCTCTTATGAACATCTTAAAATTAGCACACACACCCTGGCACTGCCACTCTCCTCACAGCACTCAAACGACTGAGGATGTGATGTAATGTCATATAATTACATGCCAAGACGGCTACAACAACCAGTCGTGCTAACTCAGCTGGCTAGAGATCTCATTGAGCTCTGGACAGTCAGTTATCTGTTGCATACTGGATAGAAAAAAGGCAAGTGCCGACTGAAATTGCCAGCTATGCAACTTGCAGGAGTCCAGGGACGCAACAGTCAGCCTGAAAGCGACAAGGTACGAGGCTTATTCAACGACTGAGGAAAAACGAATCCAAAGTTTGTCAGGTTAGTGGCATCAAATCTTTAAAAGATACTCAAGAGGTGTTTGAGATGCTTAGCAGAACTGCACAATTAATGGCATTTTAATCAAGAATGCAGTTTCTGCTTCTCTCAATCATCAGCAATATTTGCCCACTGGATATTTATCCCAAAAACAGTGTTTTTAATTGGCATTTGCATTATATTGTATTGCTAACAAGCCTCCACAAGTTTTTATACTTTTGGCATATTTGTTGCGGCTAAATCTGCGAGCAAACCTTCTCTGGCAAACTTGAATAAAACCAATGAGAAATGTCGTGATTTAGATTAATGATTGCAATTAACATTTTTGAGTAAAATAATCAGTTTAAAAAATATTGAGAAGCCCTACTTACTAGCAAGCAGTGTTGGGTAAGTAATTACTAGCTACTAATTACACCTTTAACAGTGTAATTAGATTACTGTACTTTCTCTAAAAAGTACTGCATTACTTATTACTAATTAGGGTTGGGTATCGAGAACCTGATCCGTTTTAGAACCGGTTCCAAATTTCCAAGAACCGGGTACTCGATAAGACACGTGCATTTTGATTCCACTTAACAATTCCCGCGTTCGCATTTTAGTGTAATTTTAAACTATTTACGCGCAGGAAGGGAAAGAACTTGAGCAATGTTTGCATGCAGCGCACACATCCGAAGCGCGAGCACAGAGAACAGCGGTCCCGACGCGGGTTCCCGACCCGCATCCGTTCTTGAACCATTCTGTGCATTTCCACTGAAGAAGATTTGTTCCGAGCCTAAACGTGCTTCTCTTTTACATTTACCAACCAACAGGGGTGCAACGGATTGCAGATGATCCGTGATCCATACGGACCAGACCCCACGGTTCGGCACGCATGTAATTCGTGGGTTAACTGTTAAGTTTAACCATCATAGAGTGAAAGTTTATCATTTGCACGTGTTTTGTCTTGCCAATTTACCCATTCAAACTATTTTAAAGGGCACCTATTATGCCCCTTTTTACAAGATGTAATATTGGCCTTGGGTGTCCCCAGAATGTGTCTGTGAAGTTTCAGCCCAAAATTCCCCACAGATCATTTATTATAACAGCTCGAAAATGTCATTTTTGGGGTGTGTCTAAAAACGAGCTGATTTGGAGTGTATGGCTTTAATGCAAATTAGATGCATATTCCCGCCCCGTCTCCAGAAGAGGGCGTTGCGTATATGTGTCTCTCTCTGCATTGCATATCTGCAGCAATAAACACAGCCGGTAGAAGCAACGTAACAGAGCGAGCGAACCAGTGTTCAGCCGTACATATGGGAAGTCAAATGCACTGAAAGTGGTACAAAACAGCGCAATGTTACTGAGCCGCGCGACCACGCTACTGAATGACTCGCGCTACGAACGGCACGGCGCTGATCAGTTAAAAAATACTTAATGTACGCACACAAATACGGTTAAAACGCTAAGCACTAACGACATGACATTCACAAAGGAGTCTGGAGTGATACACGTATTTAGGTAGATTTTGAGGCGCATTACCTTGAAAAATGAAAGTAATCCACAGCGTCCTCAGCAGCTCAGATGTTAAGAGAAAATGAAGACTCTTATGTTCATTCTTACATGCAAACACAGAGCATTGGGATTGCTTGCAAGACATTGTTGACGTTACATCTGCTCGAGCGTGAAGAAAATGAAGGACAGCGTAACCGCTGAGGGCGGAAACTATAGCAACGCAGGGCTGTCAATCAACCCCCGTGGCCCCGCCCTCCGAAATGTGACGTCACACTGCGGTGAGAGTCAAAACGGCAGGCCTAGTGAGACTGACTTGGTTTAAAGGGGATTAAAAAATGAGGAGTGGGTGGATTTTTATTATTGTAGGGTGGTTGTGTTCACACACTGCCAACACACATTTATGTCCAAACACCATGTAAAAGTGGATTTTGCATAATAGGTGCCCTTTAAACCATTCCAGCAAAAGAGAACACACGCGCGCTGTTTGTTTTTTTTACCGCTGCCACATACACGTGAAGCGAGCACACAGAGAGAGAGTTATGCGCGATTCACCCAGATTGATTCCTCTTTCACTTCTCTTTGAACGGAAACATACACACAAAGTTGTTTAAATACCCATTTTGGCAAGTATTCTGGTAAACACAGTTGGTTATGTCTTAAGTGAACCAAAACAGCTGAGAAAGAAACAGGATGTGTGTCAGTATTAGGTAGGCTACGTGCATTTTGTCTTAAAGAGACAGTAGCCTATAAATACCTGGAGTGAGAAGCACTATTTTGTTATTTTACAATTAATCACTACATTTCTGCACCTGAATACTAGTGTTACTGACTTTATTAGTAACATTATGTTGTATTCATCTACGCTTGTAATTTGCGTAATTGTTCTTGTTTTATTACTGGCTTTATAAGTTCAGCTAGTAGTTTTTGCTGTGGTATAGAAATATTTAAAGTAAGCTTTCAGTAATTAATAAAAAACTAACTTTTTTGTTTGTTTGTTTCTGATCCGAAAAATGATCCGATCCGTGACTCAAAATCCGTAATATGATCCGTTGCACCACTACCAACCAATATACACAAAAATACATCAGTATACCATCATAAACACAGCTGCTTTTTTGTGTTAAGTGAACGCAAACACATGTGAAAGAAAACGCAAGTGTGAAAAGTACTTTTAGATCCGCCCGTGTGCATTCAGTGTTAAAGAGACAGCAGCCTAATAAACATGTGCTGCCTGTCGTTAATGTTAAAATCAAAGAATAAAAGAAAATCATTCACCGATCTTGACTGAATTTCGTTCGTAACTTTAATGACAATTAATGTATATTTATGAAAAGAAAACTATAGTGTTTTGAAACTTCTGATTTCAATTTCTGTTCCTGAAATTTGTTCAGTTGTATTTATTTATGCTATTGCTAATTGATTTGTTTGTTCCTATCTTATTACTGGCTGTTTACTTGTCTTTAGCGATTTAATGTTTAAAATTTATTAGTCTAGTTGTTTTTGCTGTGGCATTTTTTGTTAAAACCATAGGCAAATGTTCCTAAGTGTTCTGTAAGCTGCTTGCTCATGTTATTCAGCTGCCACAGAACACTTTGTAAAAAGACAGAATAAGTATGTTTAGCATCGAAATGTTTCACTTAAAACTAAATTTTTCATCAGATTTTTATCATACTGTAATCGAACTAGGAATCGATAAGAATCAGAATCGGATATCCAACCCTATCACTAATTACTTTCTAAATCCCATATCAACCTCACCAGTTGAACAATACAAGAACAGACATGAAACTGCTCAGTTAAGTCTGTTAATTCTTTAAACTGATCAAAGTATTTAAAGGAAGAAGATTCCCAAATCCACTGTTGTTTTACATAGAACTGTTCTATAGTCTGTACAGTATTTAATGCAATTGCATCAGAAGTAACTGTAATTAAATTACAGAAAAATCAAAAGTAACCACTTTTTCATGGGAAAAGTACTTAAATTACAGTAATTAGTTATTTAGTAATGCATTACACCCAACACTACTAGACAGGGAATTAAAAATGCATGAGCAATACTGCATTATTATGCCTTTTCATAAAATATTCAGTTCTTGGTGTTATGTCTGAGAAATAATCTACTTATTGCATTTGAATGAAGATTACAAAGACTAACTTGGACCAACATTTTTCCCAACCTGGTTCATTATTGTGGTATCAACTATTTCATATAAACCAAGGATGACATGCAAAGACAAAACATTGCATAACTGTTCACTTTAAATGTCAATCAGACAGACCTTTACCATATAAGCGAGTGATTTATGGCCAGAATAAGATGCAAAGAGGACTGAAGTTTATGCTGATAAAAAGTCTGACAAATCTTTGACTTAATCAGGTTGAGTTTATAGGCTCTTTGTGTAAAAAGTGACTTAAAGTACACAGTACATCTCCTAAAAGAATACAAGTGCCTACAGACAAGAGTTGATGCTGTAAAGAGGTTTGCACTGAATAGATCTGAACTTTTGCTGCAATGTACTGAGACACATGCATCAGTCTCTGGTGTGAGAGAATCTATCCAATCAAGACTATTAGAGGGCTTTCTCTTCCAAAATGTAAGTAAATACCCAAAACTCTCACTAGAAGAGCAATACAATCTCACAGTCAAACGAGCAGCTTAATGAAAAACATGAACGAGAGCCTCGGGTTTTTCCTCAATCTCTACAAAGACAGACGTCAGTCAGTGGAGCAGATGGGTAAATCGCATTGTACCACTTATGATTATTCAAATAACAGATAACAACAAACACAGCCAACAGAGAATCTGAGCGCCGCCACCGACCGGAGCACTCGTGCGTGATGGATCTCTGAGATAATCTTCATGCTGTCCACCTTGCTGCTGGGCATGACCATATGTTACAGAGGTGGATGCAAGAAGTGTTGGAGTTTGCTAATGGAGCATGACTCAGTGCCACTGCGCCTCCATGAATTTTTATCATATTCCCTTTTACAGACTGAACCCGGTATCTTGCGTAAGCAGACCCGGTTTACACTTGGTATTAGCATGCTGTAGGATGCACTTTCTGTTTAAAATACATGCAATGACATTCTGTTGTAATCTGAGATGCTTTACTTAATCTGATCACGTGTGACAAAGCATGCTTTAGTTTCAATATTAGTTTCACTATCCATTGGATTACTCTATTTCACTGAACAGACGCATGTCCAGGACCGCAATTTAACTCTTCAGGTAACAATCTGGTCGCTAGTCACCATGGAAACAAAAGGAAAGCATAAATGCTTTACATTAAAAACAACCGCACAGCCGACTGGTATTAAATGTCCTACAATAATGAATTTATTGATAGAAACAGACCAAAAGAAAAAGAAAACCAGGAAGCAGAGCAAAGTGTTCATGTTGCCTGTACTGAGCACAAATCTAGAGTTAAATACCAGAGAGCAGCGCATTTATAGGAAAATGTTTGCACTTCGAAGTTATCATAAAGCAAAATTACTATGCAAAACTCAACAGTGTGACCATTAAAATACATACGCGCTACACAGAAAAAATTCTTGCATAAACAAAAACAGCAGATACAGACCAACAACAACCAATAAAATACTACTTGAAATACAAGTGTTCGTAGTTACATCACCAAAACAAACTTTAATACAAAAGCTTAAACTTTAAAAACAGACATCTTATAGATGCCATGAATTCAAAATTGAACGTTGATGCATTTATCAAAAATCAATGTAGAGTCAATTTACGCATTTGTCTTCCAACCTCCAGGAAGACCAAGAATACTAATGCACTTACAAATACAAAAATACAAATTGTCCAGTTAAATGAGAGCATCTTTCCACAATACAAAATGCAATCAAATGGCAATAGCACGTAGCACACCATGGCTTTGTCTTGCTTTGACGTATTTGACATTTCAAGTATTTAATCATCTGCCATGCTCAATATCATCTCTATAAAGTGGCTCTAAAGTTCAAGACCATTACCTTCATCTCCGTCCACGGTGACGGTGATCCTCTCGAGTGAACTCACTTTCAGATCTTCAGCTGAAAGACATGAAAACATATTTATAATGAGAACAAGAGCGAGACGCTGAAGAGATGAGTGAAAAGACTGCTTTGCTGAGATGTTTGATCTGACATTAAGTAGGACAGTCATAGAAATCTCATATGTTAACCAGTTAGAAAGTAGACAGAAAAAAGCAATTATATTTACCCATCATGCTGGGCTTTTTGATACTAAGAAATGTGAATTACTTTAGATCTACACAGAAACACATGTGCCCAACAATGTTCCCCAAAACTGTGCCCTAAATAGAAATAGTTCAGATTTGTTACTCAAACTATTTGAAATAAAAAGCACATTGGTTGAAGAACTTGGTTGGTAATCAGATGGTTGAAAGGGTTAGTTCATTAACTACAGCAATTGTGCTCTTGGTTGAAATTATTTTGGATAAGCGTCTCAAATAAACAACTAATTAGTAATGCAACCGGTTGATTGCAGCGAAATGTTTATATTTCTGCAATGAAAGCAAACTGTGCTTGAGAGTGTGCTGTTAACCGGGAGGCACAGATATCTGCAGCTCTAGATATACTTCATGCTGCTGGTCGAGTCCATTAAATCTGAACGTGAGCTGTTTATAACACACTTTTATTCAGCCTCGTAATCTAATACATTTGTGAACTGTGATTAACATTTACATTTTCAGACAATAAAGACCAACGTGAAACTTACAACAAGTCTACCGTGCGACATCATATTTTCAAATTATTTACAAAACTTGATCAATCATAATCATAATACTATAACAATCATAGTAATACATTTTATATTTTATACAATTTAAATTTGAGTCATTCAATGTCAAATCAACCAAATTTCAGAAACTTAAATTTTTGGATTGACATTTTTTTCTGAACAAAGTCAAGCATTCATCGGGATGAAAGCCAAAACATTAAATGCCATGGATGTATATTTACTGAGTAATACACTATTTTGTAAAGGTGGGTCAACATGACAATTTTCAACTGAGATTTGAAGCCAAATTACAGGGGGCAAAAATTACTTTTGAAATATGCCAGCATCGTTTATTTTTTGCGCAGAAATTGGCAGGCATATTAGTTAAAAGATGCTGACGTCAACAATCTGTTGCATATGCCAATGGGGACAGTTTTAAAACGGGAAAAAAGCACTTTACGTAACTCAAATGTATTAAAGATATCTTAATATCCTTTTAGATTTTAGTTCTTAGCACACTTTTCTTTTGGTATCCTATTTTCCTATTTTTAAGACCTTATGTGGTTCATTTCCAGAGATACAAAGAATTCTATGTTGTGGCTCCATGAGTAAATTGTTAAATTTTACACATTTTCAGTGGTCAAAAACCAAACCAAGTGTGGGTCACAAAATTATAAAAATATTTTTTAATATTAATATTTTTTTAATTTTATTATATATATATATATATATTAATAAGGTCCTTTTGACCATTTATATTTTACATTTAACAGAATATTTTATTCAAAGTGATATAAAATGAGGAACATCACAAGCTAATATGAAGTCAACAGTTTTCAAAAGTTTATATTGTAATAATCTGGAAATAACCAGGTAATTGCCTCTAGTTGTTAGAAAGATTGTATGTTAGCAAAAAAGGAGGAAATATAACTACTGGTTGTTAACCCTTGTCTGGTTACAAAAAGGTTGTAGGTTCATATCCTGCAAGGGCTGATCACTATCAATCACCATTGTTGTGTTCATGATCAAGTAACAGAAAAACAGCAACACTTCTGAAATACAAATCCAGCCCTCCACATCTAATTTGAACAGCATTTCCATTGCTATTTTTGTTTTAAATATCATAGCTTAATATACAGAGACAACTATTTCTAAGTTGATTTCAATGATAAATGTAAACAGTGTGAACCAGACAGCTTTATTAACTCAACTTAACTAATGGTATGAATTTTGGCCAGGACTTGTCAACCAATGGCAGACATGGGGAGCGTCAGGAGGAAACTTGTTTGACAACAGTCTTTGCATTTGCTTTTTCTACAGACTAGGGGAAAAAAAGTCCAACTCGTCATTAAGGCTTAAAATGGACTATTTGCTAACTTCCACCAGACTTAGTCACCGACTTAAACCAACCCCCATCTCTTCAACGACACGCCCTCTTTCCGAAACCCCGCCCTAATAAGACATGCCAGCAATGTCAGCACAAAATGATTGACGGACGAAGCGCGTCTCTGATTGGCTAAAACGAGGACGGGCCGCTCCCCTGAATCTTTGCCGTTTACAGAGCCTGTGGCTGTCACAGAGACAGTTGTGATTTGTAAAGACACCTATTCAGTGATAACAGCCAGGTAATAGGGACATTTCATTTGTGGTATTTGGAGAAAAAAATAGCTTACAGCACCTTTAAGCCATAAGTGTTTCAGCCGTTTATATAATGATCGATCCACCAGAGAAGCAAACGCTGAGCTGTTCCTCAGTTGAACTCTTTGCTAGGAACGGAGTTGAGGAGTCAGCATTACAATCGAGTAAAACAACTAGAGTTTAAAGTACTAGATAAAGTTAAGCGTAGCGTTCGTTCGGTGTTGTTAAACTACAGTAGTCTGCGCGCGCGGGTTCGCGTAATGTCGACTGCGCTACAGCATTATGACGCCATTTCTGTGCCACACAACTGCAGTCGCTTGACATCGACAATCTTAACATTGCGACGTTCAGCGCTGATTTGGACGTACAAAGGAACGAAATCTGCCGCCCGTTCTTTATTATCGCAAGCCGTGTTGACTTCACGAAGTGGGACGATAGCGACATTACGATTTTGAATAAAGCCAAATGTCGGGACGGGAGAAAATCACGCTAACTAGACGGTTAGAATCACAAAGAGCTTTCGGTGTTTAAATGGAGGCGATAAAGCTCGGCTACAAAATGCTGACGGCTTGCGTGCAACACAATGAACGATCCGAACAAGGTCAAGCTAAACGGGGTTTGTACAACTTGCTCCGATCGGGGAAATCGGGACTTATTTGCTTTCGACATCAGAGAATGGAAAACAAATGCGTCGCTGTGAGACGTAACGACAATGTCACCTCAAACAATAACTGTCTCGTCCAGGCGTCCTCCGAACATCCGTGTCGTCGAAACACAACCTTTTTATCTTCGCAAATGTAACTGTCTTCGCTGACAACTAACGTTAGGGATGAAATCGGCTCGCTGGAGAACTACCTCGCCAGCCATTTCTGCTCGCGCTCTACAAGATCCGTAGAAATCGACGTCGAGGTTAAAACATAATAAACACGGCGTTTCCAGAAAATGCGCGATAATGAAACGCTTAGGGATCGCAAACTGCAACGATGTTGATTCATTCGAGGAGACAATGGTTGCGGGCGAGTTCAACATTCCAGCTTCCAGATTCATACATTTGCCCTGTCAGATTTCAACGCTTTTTTTAGTCGAAACATCTCTTTTCGATCGCACAAAGCCTTACGTAAGGCAGTGTTTTTCCCCCATCAGCTATTTGATGCCGAGCAGCGAAAAGAAAGTGGTCGAGTCTTTTCGCGAATTCCAACACAACAACATCTGCTGTTAAAAGTGGAGCCCAAAGTTGCTACATCTACAAATAACAAACTAATAAAGGCGAACAAAAAGTCTCCCGCTGTTTGGATGCACTATTTACGTCGTAAACCGTTTGGCCAGCGAGAAAACAAGGTTAACAAAACCGTTGATCGACAGCGCTACGCCTAGCTGTCAAAATAGCGAATAAACGACATTCGCGTAAATAATGCTAATTTAGAAGCTCGACGCGGCGTAGTTTTCTTTCGATCTCCGTCTCCATTAAGACTTTATCTGGTCAACACAACGTCCTACCTGATATATCCGACAGATCACGATGTTCCTGCAGTAAATTAATAATCCATTGGAGAATCGTGGAAAATCATCGACGATCAGCGCTGGAAACGTCGTCCGAAAATGTAGGGAAGGTGTCGGGATGCGAATCCGACAAAATCGCTCCGCAATCGCACTCGTTTTCGGTGGTAATCCTCTCCGCTTCTGAAACGGACTGAAGGATACACAAACCTCCCACTGAGGAACCGCCCCGTCCGTTTTCTATTGGAAGGTAAACCGTCTCGGCGTTCCTTTAATCGCAAAGATACATGGGACTTGTATGTTTTGAATGGAACACTCGCGTTGGGACAATGGAACACACAATGATGACGTAAACTACATTTCCCAGAGTTCAACAGCGCGTGGGGGGAAACATCGCCAGGCTCCGCCCACTTTCACGCTCCTGCTCTTTGCGTACAATTACATTTGATGATAAGTCTAAACGTTTATTTGAATAAAAGAACTAAACAATCATCCGGTCCTTATTTGTTTTATGTTCTCATTTAATGTTTTGCCATTTTCACGAGGCACTAAAACACAGCAGCATTTGCTGTCCTTAAAATAACTGAGACTTGCATGTTTTTAAAATTACATTCACGAAAATGTAGTAATAATAACAACATTCAGTGTCATCTTACACAATCTAGCACTACATCTGCACAAAATACTTTGTATTTACTTCTAACACAGTGGTGAAAAAAGGTCCCCAAATATCAAACTCCTCATCTTACACGGGTATTGATATATTTTACGTCTGCAGAAAATTAATGTTTAATATACATTTATATAATATACATTAATACACACACACACACACACATATATATATATATATATATATATATATATATATAATATTTAGTAAAAGTTATGTGTATATGTGTGTGTGTACAAATGTGAACTCATGTATACTGTATATATATTACATATACAGTATATATACACACATACATACACATTAATAAAATTAATATATATTATTTCTTAAAATATTTGTAGTTACATATATATTTTACTAAACATTACTAAAGTATATTATTAAAATATATAAATATATATAATATAAAAACATATAAAACATTAAATTTTAACTACATCTACCAAACAGAAACGCATACTCAGAATTGCAACATATATAGTCATTAATCTTAAAAGAGTTTTTTACTTTCATTCTTTGACAGAAAAAAGCATCCAGTTTTTAAATGGGTCAAACATCTGTTTTGATAGGGTCACAGAGGGCAGGGAAGAAATAATGCCAAATCGTAAAATGCAACTAACCATATAATACTGCAGTTAAGATACCAGAATATCCATGTTTCTATACACAGAAAATAAACATTGTCTTTACTCCCTAATCTTGACTGTTGAAAAGAGACAAACTCGGTGAGCTGCTTCTTTGATGGCTTCATTCTCAATATAGTCTAAGGACTGGAGATCTAGGATGAAAGGGGGCGATGCTAGGATTTCTCTGGTCTAGATCAGCAGAAGTCCTGTTTTAAACCTAATAACACTTCCTGTGTGTGTGTGTATGTGTGTGTGTGTATATATACACACACACACACACAGTATATATACATATATACACACATAATATATAAAATATATATTATTTCTTAAAATATTTGTAGTTACATATATTTTACTAAACATTACTAAAGTATATTATTAAAATATATAAATATATATATAAAAACATATAAAACATTAAATTTTAACTACATCTACCATAGTTCAATGCTGCTTCAGTGGCAAAAAAAAAAAAAGAAGAAAAAAAGAAAGGCATTTCTTCAGGCCCCGCCCACTTTCCGCGCCTGCTCTCTGTGGAGTCCATGGCGTATTTAAGCGCGAGCAGCAGGGATGAGTGAGCTTCCTGTCAAACCCAGACGCGACAGATCAACCGAAGGCTCTCTGGCGCGTCTTAAAAAACTATTCTACATCCATACAACGGGATATTACAGTAATAAGGAGGATAAAGTGCCGTATTGATCGTGTTTTTAATGAGCTGTGAATCGAAGTGGAGTTAAATTGTTGTCTTTGGCTAACTGGCTAATGCTAGCGAGCTGGCTGTCGGGGAAAAAAATTGAAAGCGGAAGAGTGACGTGCTGGATTACGAAAGCGGAAGTGCTAGAGGGCAGATTTTCGATCTGAAAGGTGGGTGGGGCATCATTTTATTTTACTTTATTTTACTGTCTGGTTTGTTTTTTTCTTAATATGATTTTTATAATTAAATATACATTTATAACAATAATAGTAATAACAATGAACATAATAATAGACGTTATTGTAATTTATCACTGTTGTTTTAAATGTACTTTTACAATAATAGTAATTTCTAATAAGAATATTTTACAAGACATAATTATTATTATCATTATCATTAATTATATTATTATTATTATAATTGTACATTTAATAAGACATGTTGTTACTATTTTATTAATATACATTGATAATAATAGCAACAATAACAATGTTATTATTATTATCATTACTGTACATTTAATAAGAAATGTTATTGTAATTTATTATTGTTATAAATGTACATTTGTGAATATTACATTTAGCTATATTTAGCTCAGTTGGCAAATAATCAGTACATTTACATCATAAATGCAAGTTTGATTATGATTTTTTTGCTAAGCTGTTTATTTTGCACATAAGACTTGTTAAACCTTTCCTTGGTAAAGAAATGCCATTGTATGTTTGCTAATAATACAAGGCTTTCTCTTCAAACCTCATGGTGAAGGCTGAAAGCTGTCAGGCTGGAGTGATGGAGCGAGAATGGAGAGCCGTTGTTTTATCATGTATATCCGTCTCAACTCTCTGGTTATGCTTTCATCACTAGCATGAGGAAAATCCCATCTGAAAACCATATGGAGATGCTGATCTTTTGAATGCAGTGTTTTTAGGTTTAAAACAGGGTTTAGGAAAAACTTCTGCTGATCTAGACCAGAGAAATCCTAGCATCGCCCCCTTTCATCCTAGATCTCCAGTCCTTAGACTATATTGAGAATGAAGCCATCAAAGAAGCAGCTCTCCGAGTGTTTAGTGTTAGCTTTGTCTCTTTTCAACAGTCAAGATTAGGGAGTAAAGACAACATTTATTTTCTCTGTATAGAAACATGGATATTCTGGTATCTTAACTGCAGTATTATATGGTTAGTTGCATTTTACGATTTGGCATTATTTCTTTCCTGCCCTCTGTGACCCTATCAAAACAGATGTTTGACCCATTTAAAACTAGATGCTTTTTTCTGTCAAAGAATTTTTAAAACTCCCTTACAATTCAGACTTTTTTCCCCCACGCAATTCTAACTTTTAAGAATAACGAGTATATACACTATATTGCCAAAAGTATTGGGTCACCCCCTTCTAATGAACAGGTTTGACTACTTTAGTAATTTCCATGAGTACAAATCTTAATGTT
>JAFVLL020006274.1:0-25438 GCA_021397915.2 Tor tambroides | reverse complement strand
TTAATACACGAGTTTCACAATTTGAGTTGAATTACTGAAATAAATGAACTTTTCCATGACATTCTAATTTATTGAGATGCACCTGTATGTATATATTGTCGTAGTCGAGTGTTTAATGTATTTGTTTTATCATTCAAAATGTTTATATCTTCTGTTTACTCAGTTACAGCGATAGCAATGCCTTAACCATATTGGGGATTTCCTGGAGCTTCATGAGTTCCATACACAGTGTGTGTGTGTATATATATATATATATATATAGATAGATAGATAGATAGATAAAAACAAGTATCGGTTTAGGCACCGTTTTAAAAGTATCGATTTGGCACCGGTATCGAAAAAAAACCAAACGATACCCAACCCTATTTACAGTAAAACATACAGATAGGAATGCAGTAGTAACTACTGAGCAATGCTGGTTGATTTGAAATGATGTGCACTGGGAAATATGTACAAACCTTGGGTTGGCTGACCAGAAAATGAAATTCAGAAGTTCAAATGTGCTTGTTTGATGCCTGAGAACCAATGAGATTGATTCTAGAGTGACAGGCAAATGTCACGGCTGAGCTTCAGTTTCCTATTTTTGATGTCATATGGATGATCAGTGTTTATGTGAATAAAAATTCACATAAATTAAATCAATTCAGTTCATAAAGTGAGTGTATCTCTTCAGAAGATTTGGATTAAACCGGTCTATTCATTTGGATTACTTTTAGGATCTCTTCATGAACTTTTTGAAGTTTAAAAAATTTGGTTGCTTGGACTTTAAATGAAGAGACAAAAAATAATTAGAGAATATTAAAAATTTCTGTTCCAAAGCTGAACAAAACTCTTATGGGTTTGGCACAACATGAGGGTGAGTAAATGATGATAGAATTTTCATTTTTCAGTGAACTATGCCTTTAAAAATATGAAAAATATCAACTTAAGCATGATTTGATGTCTTTTTTAGATGAATCGTTTTAAATTGGCAGAGACCATAGAAATGGATTGTAAAAGATTTTGATTTAGCTTTGCACAGACAAGGTTTTCAAACAAGTGGAGATTACATAAAGCATGCAGTTTGGCAGTTCTTTGGTGGTGTAGAATTTCATTCATCTCAATGAATCCTGAATTTGGTTCTGCCAAAAGGGCTCATTCAGATTTGTTCACTTATTCTTTCAATGACTCTTTTGGTAGGTTACATTATTACACCATGTGGTTGCCAGGTTTTTTTGTGTTATGAGTGTGGCGTGAATCAATAAAACCGATTAGTTTAAAAACACACTCATGACAGACATCTTTTTATCCTTTATCAAGACTTAAAAGCTCAAGAAAGTATTTTCAAGCATCATAACTTGTCTCCACAAATAATTTTTCCTCTATCGTGTCAAATGATGGACTTGACTTTTATCAATCCATAGAAAATGACAACAATAATAATATAAATAAATAAATTATGAGGTTTTATTATTATTCTTGTTATTGGCATTTTTCCTTTATTATATAGGACAATAGAGACTTGACAGGCAGCTATGTCAAAGCACAACTGCACAATGTGTCAAAGTGCTCAATATGAGGCACCAGCAAATGAGTTTTATTATATTGGTATATGGTCATCAGTTATTTTTACACATTCATATACATTCAGGTCCATATATATTTGGACACAGGCACAATTTTTATTGTGCTGACCAAAACATATTCAAGTTACAGTTATGTAATGAATACGAGCTTAAAGTGCGCACTCTGAGCTTTAATTTAGGGGTATTCTCATCAAAATTGGAGGAAAGGTTAAGGAATTACAGGTCTTTAATATGTACCTCCCCCCTTTTTTAAGAGACCATAAGTACTTGGACCGTTGACTCAAAAGCTGTTTCATGGACAGTTATTCCTTAATTTTTTTCTACATCAATTAAGCAGGTAAAAGGTCTGCAGTTGATTCTAAGTGTGCCATTTGCATTTGGAAGCTGTTGCTCTGAACCCACTTATGTGGGTTCCCATTATGTGGTCAAAGGAGCTCTGCATGCAAGTAAAACAGACAATTGTTAGGCTTTAAAATCAAAAGAAATCCATCAGAAAGATAGCAGGTTCATTAGGAGTGGCCAAATCAACAGTTTGGTACATTCTGAGAAAAAAAAAAAAAGTGAACACTGGTGAGCTCAGCAACATAAAAAGGCCTGGATGTTCACAGAGGACAACAGTGGTGGATGATCGGAGGATCCTCTCCATGTAAAGAAAAACCCTTTCACAATATCCAGCCAACTGAAGAACACTCTCCAGGAGGTAGGTGTGTTACTGTCAAAGTCTACAATCAAGAGAAGACTTCACCAGAGCAAATACACAGGGCTCACCACAAGGTGCAAACAAGGCCAGACTTTGCCAAAAAAACATCTAAAAAAAGCCAGACCACTTCTGGAAAAGCATTCTTTGGACGGCTGAAATTAAGATCAAACAGTACCAGAATGACAGGAAGAAAAAAGTTTGGAGAAGGCTTGGAACAGTTCATGATCCAAAGCATACAACATCATCTGTGAAACATGGTGGAGCAGTGTGATGGCATGAGCATGCATGGCTTCCAGTGGAACTGGGTTACTGGTGTTTAGTGATGACATGACAGAAGACAGAAGCAGCTGGAAGAATTCTGAAGTGTATAGGGATATACTGTCTGCCCAGATTCAGCCAAATTCAGCAAAGTTGATTGGGCGGCGCTTCGTAGTACAACTGGACGATGACCCAAAACATACAGCAAAAGCAACCCAAGAGTTTTTGAAGGTAAAAAAAGTGGAATATTCTGCAGTGGCCAAGTCAATCTCCTGATCTCAACCTGATTGAGCATGCATTCCACTTGCTGAATAGAAAACTAAAGGCAGAAAGACCCACAAACAAATAACAACAACTGAAGTCAGCTGCAGTAAAGACCTGGCAAAGCGTTGCAAAGGAGGAAACCCAGTCTCTGGTGATGTTCATGAGTTCCAGACTTAAGGCAGTCATTGCCTGCAAAAGATTCTAAACAAAATATTAAAAATGAACATTTTATTTATGATTTATGTCCAATTACATTTGAGCCCCTGAAAATGGGGGGACTGTGTATAAAAATGGTTGTAAGTCCTAAGCATTTTATGTTATATTTTTGTTCAACCCCTTGAATTTAAGATTAAAGTCTGCACTTCAATTTCATCTTGATTGTTTCATTTTAATTCTATGCTGGTGGCATACAGAGCCAAAATTATGAAAATTGTGTCAGTGCCCCAATATATATGGACCTGACTGTATTTTCCTTTCTCTTCTTGTTGAATGAGATTGATTTGCATGCCGAATTGTACGAATAACATGCCCCCCGTAATTCAGGCTTGTTGGTCAGCAGATCCACATTCATGAACAGTACAATTTGTTTATGAATGGCATGTCCTAGTTCATTTAGTTTATTTTTAAGATTCAAAATTCTGACTCGATCTGGGAAGAAATGCAAGAAAAACGCACATAATTGTATAGTAACATGCTTCACAATGCTTCGCTGGACTGCAGGGAATAAAAAATACAAAAGAGTCAGTGCATAAAATTGGAGGTGAATGAAAATGATTTATTCATTTAAAAGAACCATTTAGAAAAACTGATTCTTTCATGACTGATTGGTCCAGACCCAGGTGTTTTCTGCAGTATAAGCTGTCTGACTTCTTTCCCCTAAACTGTGTGTCTGTGAACCCTGAGCTGCTGTGAGGAGATCTGGAAATAAATGGTGAATTCATCACAGTGACACCACATGCCTAATTGCTTGTATTTTATGGAATTAAGCAAATTGGGTTTTTTGGCTAGTGATTAATCCTTCAAGACCTGGAGGGAGGGAGACACGCAGATAGAGACAGAGGAGGAGCAGGTGTGAGAGTAGCGTCTGCATGTATTGATGGATCAAGCTGAGTCTGCTGCTGCTTCTGCAGTCCTCGTCTAACCTCATCCTTCCGTTTAGCCTCAACCTGGAATGAACAAACATTTCCATCATGCAAATCCAGCTTCAAGCTTTCAACACATTCCCATGTCTTTGAAATCACAATTAATGTTGTCATCTTTACATTTTACAGATTAGCGTTTAAGGTGGTATCATCTGAAACCGAGAAACGTCAATGGTTCGTTAGTATAAGCAGTGATTCTTGTTGTTTAGTCAAGAACCCATTTGAAACTAGAAGAGCTTGTGCACCTCTCCCCACCACAATCTGGGGCCCGTTCTTCGTACGTCGCTTATTACATCTGAGATGATTTGAAAGATTCCAGATCTTCTAATCCTGATAACTGATCTCTGGCTAATTTGGTTCTTCAAACAAATTTGCGTATTTGATTAAAATATCTGGATTAAGTTGTGTAAGATTACTGCGTTTTTTCATGTTCCCCGAAAAGGGCAGATGTATCGATACTCGAAACCACGATCAGCAATGCAGTGATTGGCTGGTGGAAATACAGCAACGTAATGAAATCATATAATTAAAAAAAAACACCTGACAAAAAAGTTGACAAATTTCTGGACCTTTATAAGGAAACAGCCAAGCGAACAAAACTACATAAATGTTATAATAGATAAATGAAATGTGCACTGTTTTTAATTTATTTGTAATTTTTTTTTTACATGATTCCAAATTATTTGTATTCACGATTTCTAGTATTTTTAGAGGCTTTATATTTTTATTTCAATGTTGTAATTAGCAATTCATTTAATTTTTTATTTGAAGCAGATTTGTTACGTGACAGCATTAATTAAAGTTTCTTAAGAGTCAAGATCAAGTTATCTGCGCTCCATCAAGCCACTCCCATAATAGCTGTCACCACTCAAATTAATGCACGGTTCAGATTAACTGTATAGCATGTGTGTAAGACTCCAGTACAATTATAAAGTAATTATTTCATCACTAAATCTTTCAGTGAGTAAAACTGGTTGTGTCTATAGTATTATAGACTACACAACATTATTATATTATTTTCAAAATTAATTTTTAAATTATTATTATTTTAAATTATTGTCCCTGGACCAGTAGGGTACTCTTGTAATAAAGTAGCGGTGGCTGGGACAGATATTAAGTATCAGTTCTGCTTAAAAAGATGCAATCTAATCCTGTTTACATGAAATAAGCCTGCTCCCAAGCAGGTTTAAGCTTACGGACCTGTTGCTATGACAGCAAGTCCAGGATAAGCTTCAAAGAACCAGATGATCCAAGATCAATTGAAATCGTCAACAATCAAATCCAGCTGAGTTAGCGATGGACGAAGAACGGTCCCCTGATTGCCCCCTGATATTAAAAATGTTTACTAATGAAAGAAAACTTGATTTATTTTTGTATTGTGTTGTTTTTGTTTGTTTTTGTGGTTTGCTTTGTTTTTTGGTTTGGGTTTGTTTTTTGTCCTGTTGTTTTGTGTTGCTTTTGGGTTTGCTTTTGGGTTTTGTTGTTTTGGCTTTTGGTTTGGATTTGTTTTGTACTTTGTTGTTTTTGTTTCTTTGGTTTGGGTTTGTTTTATTTTCTGTGTTTTTTGTTTTTGTTGGTTGTTTTTTTCCGTGTTTTTTTTTTTTTTTTTTTTTTTTTTTTTTTTTTTTTTTTTTTGTTTTTTTTTTTTTTTTTTTGTTTTGTTGTTGTTTTTTTCTTTGTTTGTTTTTATTTTGTTTCTTATTCTGCTTTTATTTCACTTTTTTTGGACAACTTAAAAACAAGCAATTTAACAAAGAATATAACCATTTTAACAGTAAAGTTATGAATTAAGTTTTTTTTTTTTTTACTATGGGGGAAAAGGTAACTGCTTTTTTTTCTTCTAGGTTTGGCACTTTTTGTTAAACAACAAAAATAGATTTATTGGACAAAAACAATGTTTTCTTATGTATAATTATACACAAATAATTAATGTCTAAGGCATTAAAGGCATTTTCTCCTCCATCATTCAAGTCTAGCACGTTGATGATTTACGCAAAAAAAGCCTTTGTGCATGAGTGCAGCACAATGGCCGGATTCGACAGCATATAAGAACTCAACTGATTCTCATGTGAACACACACACTTTGAAAAGCACTGGTTTAAGGCCACTCTGATCATTCTTTCTCTGTGATATTGTGTTGGGTATTTGACTGCTTTCACCAGACCCCTTCAGACTATACGTACATAAAGAGGATTATCTCACCCTCACGCCCATGCTTTCCTCCAGGTCGATATGGAGACATATTAAGTGAGTGGAGCATCTGCAAGCCTGTGATTAGGGGTCTCATAATGATCGCCTGGAAAGGAAGGGTTTTTTGTATCCTTTGGCATGCAAATGAGCCGCAAAGCGAGAAATTGATAGAGAGCGAGAGATTGTGCTGGAACGAGAAGGGGGATCCGGACGATCAGCATGACCTTTTCACAGTGCCACCACAATAATGGGCTGCACAGCCAGCAGCATGTGAGTGTTGATACTTCTCTGTCGCTTTCGCTTTCTCTCTACCTCGCCATCAGCTGACTGACCTCAGGCCTTTACACACTGTAAATAACAGACTTGGACTGATTCACTTTATTGGTACCATGTTTGGCACTGTCATACAGGAAGTGATTAAAGAGCTTCATATCTGCAAATAAAATGAATTGAGGCTTGTTATCCTCACATTCATAATAGGCAGGTTTGTGTTTAGATCATCACAATCCAATCCTACTCTAATCCTACGCAAATGGTGGTAAAACATTCACTATACAAGTAAAGAATACTAATCTCAAGACAGATCTTAAACCAAGAAAATCTTGAATACCTTTCTAAAAAAATATATCATCTGAAATCTTTACAAAGCCTGGATCCAAACTGGAGCTGCCATAATCATTAATAACTGTACCTCAAAGTGAGCATCCCAAGGTAGAATTAGGAAAACAAAAGGAGAAAAATTAGCATAGCAGCTGTTCATTGCATTTCAGTTTAGACCTAGCTCCTTTAGCAGACTTTGATATCTTTTGTACTATCAAAAGTCAAGAGTATTTTGACCTTAAAGAGCATGATGGATTGTAGCGTAATGGAAGATTGGTTAAAAACAAAGGAGCAAGAGCATTTTTGGTCTTGATAGGCAAGTAGCAGTATTTTATAATAGATACAGAACTTAATTCCAGTGTACAGATGATCAAATTGGGGTGATGTGATCATATTATGTTGATCTAGTAAGAACTCTAGCAGCTGGATTTTAGATTAACTTAATAATCCAGTCTTGAGGTCATGAATACACAAACTAGCTTTTCTGCATCTGTAACGGGTAACATTCTGTAATTTGACATTGTTTTTAAGATGAGAAAAGCAGTGTGTTTGTAACACAGGAAATATGATTTTCAGTAGACAAGTTGTTGTCTAATATAATACAGATCTTTGAGTGTAGTGGATGAAATAACAGTACATCCTTCTATATGTAGGTTTTATTCCAAGTGCTTTTGTATACAGGATCTTGGTCCAAACAATAATATCTCTGTTTTATCAGAACTTAATAGAAGAACTTTTCTGGTCATTCAGTCTTTTAACACACTAATTTAAAAACTTCCTCTGGTCTGGAAGAAATATATTGCTGAGTATCATCTGCATAACAGTGGAAACTAATTCCATGTTTTCTAATAATTTTTCAGCATGTATAATACAGCATGTATAATGAAAACAGCAGGGGGCCTAATACAGATCCTTGAGGCACTCCATATTTGACTGCTGTAAGATTAGATGCTTTCTCATTTACACAGACAAAATGGTAATGGTCAGACAAGTCGGTTATAGGACAGTTGAGCCTTTATTGTAAAACCAATTTTTTTTAATGAACAAAAATACATAAAAATGTGCTATTTATCACAAATGAACTCAGTTTCTAATGTGTATCATTTGTCTTATGAATATCTAGTTAATGTCTGAAACTTGCATAGAACATACGTCACAATTCTTGTTTTATTTTGGGTTGGATATGATCAAAAATAATGACTTGTGGTTCAGTGAGTGAGTCAGATATTAATTCATTGGTGAGTGGGTCATTTTGAGCAAATCATTAAAATCTGGCTCTTAAGAGTGAGTTTGAAACTACACTGGTGACTCTGTATGTTTGTTGCCACATTCAATTGACAAGGCATTCTTCATGAAAGATGCTGAGGTTGTCTATTACTTGCCAGTGTTTCTCATTCCTGTCACAGTCAGTGCAGGAAACTGAAGCATCATTTCGTTTGCTGCTGTGGTGCATTATGAAACTATCAGAATATTGTTGTATTATGTTCCATGATCCACACTGGCAGAGTATTACAGATGTTGAAGAGCTGCTAGCTGAACCAAACATCATGATGACATCATGTTTTTTTTTTGAAGAAGAAGAAGAATTACGAATAGGATCCGTTTTACCTTTCCCAACCATATTATTTACATCTAATTGAACGTTTTTATTTGAATGACGTTCTGTGAAAATGTCAAGACATTTGAGAGAGCAAACTCAATTGCCATGAAAGAGATGAAATTAGGACTTAAATTGGGATTGAATTGTTGTGATACCATCAGCAGCAAACTGAACAGAACATACTCTCGTTACGTCTCATTAGTCCCCTCAGTAGAAAATAATCCCAGCATCTCAAAAACTCTGCAGGAGTCCGTCCCATCCAGAATTAAGGTGACTATTCAGAGGCACTGCCCTGTCAGTGCACACCTTCCATTCCCGCTGCGTGAGGAGTCGCTATTCTGATCGGAGACAAGTATCCATGGTTCAACACTTCCCTTAGCTCCCCTCACTGTCAGTTCCACAGACAGGCTGTGTGCAAATGTCAGGATGTTGTCCTGCTGTTATGTCTAAGTCCTTACCCTGAGGTCCCCCAGGCTCATCCATCATTGAGAGAGACACTTCGGAGGTCTTGTTTGTGTGGTACGTCAGTCTTATAGAGTAGGAGGACGCAGGGGCACATCTCAGTAGATCCCATTGATCAACACTCAAGGAGTTCAGGAAAAGGTTATTGTTGTTAACAGAAACTATTACAAAGAAGAACACAATGCATCTGTGGCAAAATTTTATAATATTGTACAACTTGGATCGAAAACATATACACTTTATAGTTTTTTCCTATTACATTATTGGATAGATTTTCTCATGGTCTTTATGGTTATATTAAGGTTTTATTAGGTCATACAAAATTGAAAACAGATGTAAAAAATTAAATGATTTTAGTTTTCATATTTTCAGTCAGCCCTGGAATTTTTGGTGTTTACTGGCAAATGAGCACTGAGTGACGTTAGAACATTTGCTGCTCCATATACAGTAAGTTCTTAACTTTTAAAAATTAAAATGATAAATATTTATATAATATTTAAAAATGTCATTAAAATTTTTACATTTTACATTTTAGGTTTTCATTTTTAATTTGTTATATAAATATTTGGGGCGGGGGGTTATGAAAACTTAACTTAAATTTAAAACTTAAACATGTAATAAGTTTTATTTTTAAATATTATATAAATATTTCTATAAATTATATACACTTTTAAATATTTAATCGTATTATGTTATTGTGCATTTGACCTGAACTTTGAAGCAGTTATTTTAGTATCTTAGAGATTATATTATAGTTTTTAGGAATATTTTGTTCTGTTTCAATTTCAATATTTATAATTAAACTAATTAAAAACATATAATGTATTTATAAATGATTAAATGTTATTTTAAAAAATTGAACCAAATTGCAAACTCTTACAAGTCTAAATAAATGTCTTTTTTCATGCTGGAAGTTCTCTAGCTTCAGGTAGATTTTAGCAAGGATTGAAAAAGTATCCTCGTGAATTCATGTACTGATGTAGTCGTCTATTTACACGTTCATTGAATCTACTTTGAGGAGTGTGCACATTGACCATGCGCTCTTTTTATCTCAAAGAGTTCAAAATGACATCTGACAGTGTAATACAGGATGGATGACTGTTTTACAGAATACAGCTCTGAACAGTAAGTCCAGGTCTATTTTACAGATGTCAGACCTTTCATTTTAACATGGATGGCTATATATAGTATGTATCTTGCACGTCTTTACTTTGTATCAGAGCTAGTGGAGGATCAGTGAGTCACTCTCTTTGAAAGTTCAGTGCCATCGATTGGGCTGCAGTATGAGCTCTCTTCTCCTCGCAGCATTGAATCGCTCTGCCGATACACCAACATAGATACATATTCACTTTCCTGTGAGATCTGACAGCGTGCGTTCAAGCATTTGGTGAATAAAAGGTCCTGAGAAGGGTTTATTGATTGCATGTTGCATAAAATACACAAGGTTAGGGTTAGGATAGGGAAAGGATGTTAGTATTTCAACTGGGATAGCTGTTGCCCCATGTGCTGTGTATTTTTCTTATGTCACAGCACGTTTTTGTTCAGATGTATCTGAAGTTTTTGCTAACATGTGCTTCCAGTTCTGTATTTCAGTCAAGTGAAGTCAGATGACGTAAGTCAGGAGATGCAGTCGATTGCTCAGCTGAAGCTCTAGTGTTGTATCTGCGGGGTGAAACAACACAAATCATCCATCTCTCCATCACCTGGAGCATTAATCAGTTTTGTGCCTCTTGGTTAATTCTCAGAATAGATCAGTTATGGACAGAGTAGTAAAACACCCTGTTATTCTTGATAAAAGTTCACATTTACCATTGCTCTGCGAAATTATGCGAGCAAATTCCATTCATTTCAATAGGAATCTGTGCAGTTGGGAATTTGGTGCAAGGGCAAAAAATTCCCCATGCAGATTTCGCTCATTTTCAAGTTGGTCAAGTGAATGAAATGGAATGGACAATGGTAAATGGCTACATACTGTAAGGTGCCGTTTACAAGCCACATTTACGCTTAAACAACAAAAAATATACACTTTTAATCATTTTTACATTTTAAAAAAAAAAAGTTCTTCTAGAGTCTTTGGTATTACACCAGATTATTGTGTCTTCGCCCTCACACTGATCTCTCATTACATGATGTTTATTGAAAATTACACATAATGATGGCTATTCTGAAAGGGGAAAAAATCTATTCATGTGTATAATTACTTTTCTACTAGGCAAATAACAAAAGTTATTTTTTAGTAGAAAATAACTTTTCTACTAAAGTTAGGGTATCTGTGTTCACAAATCTGACTTCTTCACCCCGTGTTTGACATGCACCTGAAGAAAACATGAATCATCATGTGCCATATGATGTAATAAAAATCTTATAAAAATGAAAAAAGATATGAATAGTCAGAAGCTGACACCTTGTTACCACTTGAATAGAACTAAGTCTAAGAATAACCTGTCTATATTTTTATTATACCTTATTGTTTGCGACAGCTGTCTGTCTCACGGAGAGATGGATGTCAGTGATTGAATGTTAAAAGTAGTGGCAGAGGCGAAATGTGGATGTGACCATGTGTTAGTCACAGCGCAGAGATGTTGAGATGCCACAAATGGATTGATGCATATTAACATTGTCTTCAGTGACAGCAGACACTGATGAAGTCTGGAAATCACAAAATCCATGCAGTTGAATACACCACACAAAACTTAGATTATTCAAAATGTAAGTTTAATAATGTGGGCTTTAAACAAAGTCTCTAGGATTGAATGGCATTGTTAGTCTTGACTATCCCAAGCATTTATCATTAATGCAGTAGCTTTGCAAGTTTTACACACACGCCCCGTCACGTTCAGCAGCGGCGGCTCTTAAAGTAATAGCAGCCAATAACCTAATAACCCAGCTGCTGTGATGTCTGGTAATCAAAGAACAAAAGAAAAAAAGAGGAAATCAATAACTGTTGTAGCTTTAAGGATTCATTTATATTTAATTTAGAATTTAGTGTTTGATAACTTTATTCAGTTTATGTATATTTCCTACTTGCTTCAGTCATAAAAAAAAGATGCCACTAAACAAATATGAATAAATATACTGTCTTTGTTTTTTCTACATTAATTTAAAGTTTGAATGTGAAATTATTGCAATATAAAAGTTTATTTAAAAACTTTAATGTTAGGTGGGATTAATCATGATTAATCGTGATTAATTTCATAAAAAAATGTGATTAATTAGTGATTTTTTTTTAATCGATTGACAGCACTATTTTTAACACATTACTTTTAAGTACAACTGTTTCAATAAGAAATGTTTCTTCAGTACCAAATCAGCATGATTTAGAATTAAAATTATTTCATGTCATACTGAAGACTGGAGTAATTCAGCTTTGCTATCAATGAATTATATTTAAAAATATATTAAAATAGAAAACAGTTATTTAAATTGTAATATTATTTCACAACATAACTGTTTTTATATTTTTTTTTAATCAAATATACTTAGCTTTGATAAGGATAAAAACTTACATATACACACAAACAGCCATTACGCACATATATTCCTGCCTCCAACCTGGTGATTTCACCTTTTTTCTTCTTTTCTTTCCATTCATTCTATTCATTCATTCATTGATGAATCATTCATCATAAACACTGTTCTTGACCCCTAATTGCTTTGCAGATGTTTAAGTCCAGATGTCAGGGTGAGATCAATCTTTGGATTGCTGTATGTTCACAGTAAACCTTGGTGCCCTCACCCTGTCTCATTAGAAATGCAGAGAAACAAGTCTTCAGTCAATAGATGCTCCTGACATAAACACCTTACATCTTATATCAGAGACAAAACATCCCTTAAAAACTGTTTTTTTTTTTTGTTTGTTTGTTTTTTTTGAGATTTCACAGCTTTTTAGTTTCACTTGCTTGGTCAAGCATTAATATTACTGTTACGTCACCTTGATTTTAAGTCTAGGTTTAGAAGGGGTAACATTTATACCTGTGATGATTGTGATAACTGTGGTGGCAAAAAGACGAGCGCAATACGAGAACTACCAGAAAAGGAAAATTTATTTACAAACTAGAGAAGAAAATGGAAGAGAAAAACATGAAATAGCCACAATAATGAGAATCAACAGAAATCAAAATAACAATAAAGGAAAATCTGTATTTTCCCAATATTTACACGCGAAGCCAAACGAAATAATGAGCCCACGAGGTGAAAACGGACGCAAGCGGTGCCCAAAGGAAAGAAAAGAATAAAAACAAAACGAATCTAACTTAGTTTCAAAATCTGACCTAACTATCAAAGAAAAAAAAAAAAGGAAAGCAAGTCTTCGGCGCCTTCAAGCCCTAACTTACCTACTCTAGACTAACGGAAGTAGCAGAAGTAATGACGTCATCCACATTAACGATGACCGACTGCTTCCCGAACCAATCGAAGTCTCAGTAGGGTTGAACCTAAGAAAATGACAGAGCTGAGAGAGAGAGAAAACGAAAACACGGAGGCACGACTAGCGGGACGTAACAATTACGATTGCTTTGTTGTGCTTTTACTTTTCTAAACGGTCAGACCTATACTAAACTATTTGCCTGTCAGAAGATAAAATTGGCAAAAAATCTCAGTTATATTGCAGGAGGGACCCAAGCCATATATAGATAGCAGAATATCATACATAAATGTGAATGAGCTGTTTGCAACTACCTTGCAAACACCCTAGTTTAATTTTTTGGAAATTATCAAGATTATTGATTGTCAAGAATTATCAAGAAACTTGATTTCATAATATGCAATAAAACTTTTAAATCCTTGTTGTCTTATCCACAGTGTATCCACCGATTAGAAAAGAAAATAATATGGAGTATGTAATGAATTCAACAGGCAGCAGAATGATGTTTTACTGTCAGGCTGCTGTGGATAAACATCCATCACGCCACTCAGGCCCGTGAACAAAATGAATACTTCAGCTCCGCACTTCTTCACATTTTAAAATGCTCAGTAAACTTTGCTGCTACAGATATTCAGAGTTGCACCTCTCTCCAACTTTCTGTTGTTATCTGAGAAAGTGTTGTTCTGGAAGAGGGGCGTTTCTCAAACGCAAATGTTTTGATTCCTCGTTTCTTTTGACAGTCTGCAACACTCTGCGTGCACATTTGCATATAGCGTTGGACTTGATGAGACAATCCTGAACCTGCAAGGGAATCATCTTCTGGATCGCTGACATCATACAATCCTTGACTCGATTTTGTCTGATTCTACCCCATGACCGCACCCTGTGAAATTACATTGACTTTGTAATCCTCCTCTAGTGTGACATCTGTGGGCTGCCCATGATCCGACTGTGTTTCCCAGGCTGCACTGCTGGTAATCTCGATAATCAATCAAACCTCACTTCATTCTCACATAAAAAAAAAATCTACTCTAATTCATCAGCAGGGAGCAAAAAGCTTTTTCTCAACTCATAAAAATTGTATCATCCTCATCGACGCCTGTCAGATATTCAGCACTCTCCTAAGTCATTATTGGCTTTTTGGACCCACATCTTGTTGGCTTCAGAAATATCCCACCAAAGAAACTCTGTCTTGGCACAAACTTCATTTGTGGTATGAAAGTTTTCAGTCATGCATGAAAGTCATTCTATATCAAGCCCAAATCTGAAGCCTTGATCAATATAATTAATCTTTCAGCTGGGTTCTGCAAAATCTTTCATCTTGAAGATTTTTGTTTTCCTTTATATTGTAGCTCTGAAGCATGGTACAAAGTGAACTGTTCCATCTCTCCCTCTCATAAAATGGAGATAAATTGGGGCTTCCTGGTTCGTTTAGGAAAGAATGATTGATGAAAATGAATGATTTTGCTGAATGTGTTTTTGAATTCTTCTGTGAGCTGTTGGTTATGATAAGACAGACTTACTGAACATCACTGAGTTGTGCGGTGATTCGTAACTGTGAAATCATTGTGCTCCTTCCATCAGCGTTTGTAACAGCAGACTCAGCATCACAGAGGTATGGAGTCGTCACCCAATCCGCCGGCTCTGGCGGAAGACTAAGCCAAAACTGAAGCAGAAATATTTCTTTGCATAATGTATCAACTCAAGGATAATTAAATCTTCCAATCCCTGAGCACTTCCTTGCTGATTGCAACTATGGATTTTTGTGAGAAAAAATTCTTCCTATGTCTGACTTGAGAGGATGAGTGATAGAGCAACATATAATATATCTGATATAATGACTGTCTTCAGAAATGTTTTGATGGCATTTGCATGCATATTAAAGTAGTGTTTATAAGCACATCTGCTTTGTTTACAGCAATAACCAAGGAAACTCTATGGGCCCTATCATACACCCGGCGCGATGCAACGCAGGCACGATGCAAGTGTTTTTTTGCTAGTTTCAGCCCGACGCAGTTATCATTTTCACGTTCAGCGCCACGTTGTTTAAATAGCAAATACACTTGCGTCTGAAAACGAGGTGTGTTCAAGCGCATTGTTGGCGTGTTGCTATTTTGAGGCAACTGAAAACAATTGCGCTGTTGACCAACTAAAATCTGGTCATTTTGGACCATGCACCTGGCACGCCGATTATTTTTTCCGTCGTTAAACTAGCAAAAGTGGATTTGAACCAAGTGCATCTGCGTCATGTGTTTCAGACCATGCACTTAGATTGTTAAAATAGAGCCCAAAATCGCTGTTGTTCCATAAGCGCCACCTTCTGTGAAAGGGCGTATTTGCATTTTCATTCAGTCTGTTTGCTGTTTTTGTTTTGTACTAGTGTCTTATTGTACATAGCATAATGCTTTAAATCTTGAAATTATACAGTCTAATTCAAATCAAACACTTCTCATGCTACATGTATGTAGCACTACTGTCTGCTCAAAATAAAAAAATAAAAAAAAACATTTCCTGTTGCACCAACTCTTCACTTGTCACTTAGATATGAATGCATTAAAAATTCCTTCAGGGTGTAAAGGGTTAAAATAGTTTTGGAGCAATCAGGTCTGCAATGGGATGGAATATTTGTAAACATTTTATGTTGCCATTTTACCAAAAAAGAAATAAATAAAAAATAATGTAAATTCAAATTATTGGTGCTATATAACCCCAAATTGAGGGGACTCCCAGAGTGGCAAGTTTGCCGACACAGGGTCACTTAAAAATGTAGAACTTTTTGATACTTTTTTTATTAGTGTAACATTGTTTCTACAGAACTTTCAATGTGTTTTAGGGCAATATATGGGGTTTCCAGATGAAAGCTTTGACATATCTCAAAATGACAAAGTGTTACATTGTGATTGTATTTTAGATATGTGAAGTGCAGTTTTTCATTTTCTGACATTTAGAATATAGAGACTGAGAAGTCATTTAACAAACAACTTAAAAAATCCAAAAGAAAACAGTATCTGTTTTATAAGCTATGGGATGTTTATATAATTTCAAAGGAATGCTTTAAAATGTTTATGTAAAAATATTTCATTCCACTTCAGAAAGCAGCAGAAGAGTGATTTTATTGCTGTTAGTTTAGGGGTATAGAGTGAAAAATGCAGTGCATGCTGATATAGTGAATATAGATGCTCCCCATAGTCAGTCATATAAATGTAACTGTTTGTAAAAGGTGGACTTCAGTGTTTGTTAGAATATTCTTCTTCTACAATAGTTTCTTTATCCTTAAGCAGTTTAGGCATTAGAGATAGTAAGTAAATGTTAGAAAGTTTTACAATAGAAGTTTTGATCATTATCTCCACACATTTGCTTAGACTCATTTTTGCTCAGGGCATTATTTAATTGTTTTTCATTGTTTTTCTCAAACGTAATAGAGAGAAAATTTGTATCATGGTATTTTAAGAATAGTTGAAGGCATTGGCTATTTAATAACCATAATGATTCTGATGACTGCACTAAAAAGAGCAATCATGAAGCGTATTAACATTGACAGTTTAATTTGAATAGCAATGTTTACTATGCCTGTTGCTGCCATCCTCCTCTCTTTACTCTCTATTTACGTACTTGTTTATGTGAACAGTTTCATTTTGTAGAAAAAGAGCAGTTTGGACATTTGCAATGCATCCATCTGGTATTCAACATTTATGTTTTTAAAGCATTCATAAGCTGAATAATGTAAATATTTATGAGTGTAGAGCTTGCCGATGAGCTGTAGTTTGAGTTGTTTTGGATGCTGCTTGCCTCCATTGAAATCTGTTCTTTGAAGATTTTTCTTTTAGCTGCAAGAGTGAATTTTGAGTGTGGCAGTTATTTAATTAGAGGTGCTTGGGTTACTATTGCTACTGTTAGGTTGTCAACTTGTTGTGGAGAGATGCGTTATTACTTCTATAAGTGATCATATTTATGATTTCCACCTAAAAATTCCATAAATTTGCATTAAAGAAAAAAACAGAGCCGTATTTAGAATACCACAGACTTGGGTGGGCTTTTTTTTGACTTGAACCAATAAGAAAGCCTGGAGTTGTTATTGTTGCACTGGAGACATGCTGATTGCACACCTGAAGCTCTGTAGACATTTCCAGGCTCTGTCAATAGATTGACTCTGCAGGGCCACAGGTGTAATTGACTTGAATCAGCTACACATCTACAGGCTCTCTAGAAACACTGGATTGTCCTGCATAATGAACAGAGACTTTCTGTTAACATATGAATTGCTTTTCCGTAGGCTCCATTTTCAATCCTACATATCTTTGACATAATCACAGAGTTATTTAACCTTTTTTTCCAGTCAATTCTACATAATGTAAATAGAGAGTCTCTTAAATGCGTGACATTTAAAATCTGAGATTGATTTATTTTTTATACAAGATTTTTAATGTTCATTCAAAAAAGCCTCTCTTATGGAATGACAAGACAAGAATAAAGCAATCAAAAAGCAACAAGCAATGCATTCTCATATAATCAATAATAATGTCATTGATATATGAAACAGTATGTAGAAGTGGCCTTCATGGGGATTGAGATTGTAGTATTGATTGCTCATATTAATGCAACTTAGGGGTCTGCAGCTTAGATGGCCTTTTCACATCAGGTCACTGGATTATTGGTCAGTTTCATAAATCCCTTTATTTAAATTTTTGTGCAGGTCAAAACATGCAAAACAAAAAATTGCAAGATTGCTAATGAAACTAATTTTTTCATCTTATCCAGTTGTATCTTATTTCTTTAAAATCTTGTATTAAGATACAACAGTCTCACTTTTAAGAACATGTTTTTTTGTCTTTTCCTCAAAGAAAGTACAGTAGTTTAGATAGATCCACCAAAAATAAAAATTCTATCATATATGTACTGCTGTATTTAATAAAAATTAATTTATATACTACAGGGCTATTGAATGCTTGAATCTGGTTGGTTGATGAACGTTCTGTGTGCAATTATTTTCAGGGAAACGCACGGCTAAAGTAGTTCCAGGCAGGTCTTGACCATGTCCATATCACTTCGCTAAACGATTTCAGTTATTTCAAAAGTCCTTACAGCCTAAAAAAGCAAAAGAAACAAAACCCATAATGACACTGACTAAGCTAATAAGTACAGTAAACAATGAACTTGCAGTTTCGCTATTAATAGAGACGCTGCTGCCAAACACTGTTGAGAGACTCCGCTTCGCATCGTGGCCCGCATTACCACCTCGGGTGTGCATTAATTTCTAATAATTCAATGGCCCGTCCTCAATTTTTCCTTACTTATTAAACATTTAGTGAAGGTGTATAGCAAAATGAAACTGTTCATTGGCTGGTTTGAATTTTGACTATTAAACAGTTTAGGGAAATATGTCTAATCTGTTATAAAAAAAAATATATTCTGCCTAGCAGATGTTCAGTTTCACTGAATTTCAATTTAGTAAATTCAACATCCTATGGCAAATTCAAATTCACACATTCAAATGTTAAAGGGTTTGCTATGACAATATCTTTTGTGCACAAAGAAAACAAAAATAACAACTTTATTCAACAATTCTTCTTTTTTGCCTCACCGTCCACAGCCATTATCGAGAGTGCAAAAAGTATTCTCATAGCTTCATAAAATTACGGTTGAACCACTGATGTCACATTAACTATTTTAACGATGTCCTTACTACCTTTCTGGGTCTGGTAACATTTCAGTTACATTACTGTCTATGGAGGGTCAGAAAACTCTCGGATTTCATAAAAAATATGTTCATTTGTGTTCCGAAGATGAACGAAGGTCTTACGGGTTTGGAACGACATGAGAGGGAGTAATTAATGACAGAATTTTCATTTTTGGGTGAACTATCCCTTTAAGAGAGCCTATTCTTAAAGGAATAGTTCACACGAAAATGAACAATCAAAACTGCTTGGTTACCAACATTCTTCAGAATATGTTCTTTTGTGTTCTGCTAAAAAAAAAAAAAAAAAAGAAAAGGCAGTTATGTTTGGAACAGCATGCAGATGAGTAAAAGATGACAGAATTCTCATTTTTGGGTGAACTATCCCTTTAAATTATAAGCTCTGTCCAACCCTGGTGGGCATGTCTCTGTTTCCTGTGGAGCTGCTGTGTTGTTAATGTTCTGGGCTCAGTCTTAATGCAAAACCTCTTAGTTAGGTCGGCCACTTCCTCCCTGTGTGCAGTTTCATCACTGCTTATCAGCCCAATTACTGTGCTTCTATCAGTCAATTTGATATGTGTTGCTGTACGGTTTAGGTTAAGTAACTACGGCCGAGAGCAGAAGCCCTCAAGAGCGCCAGTGTTAATAGTCCACTTAGAGCAGGTTGTATTACCCATTTGGATCACTTGTCACGTAGCGGTTTCCTAACCATTCAAAAAAACGATTGCAGGTAGTGCCCATTAGGGGGAACAATTCATTTGGAAGTGCAGCCCTTATCAGTAAGTCCTGACTAACAGTGTGTGAGCATCCTAAATAAACATCATCACTACTTGCGCGCCTGTTTATACAGTGTGTGTACTGGACTGTGTCTGGGGAGTCCAAGATAAAGCTAATTTGAATTTTTCTGAGCACTTTTTAACCACAGTAGAGATTAAAATGTGAATATCTTTCATCCTTTGTACTACTGAGTCTTGTTTGGGATCATTGCTTGTCTCGTAGGATCTGCATTCATCTATCAAGCTTCATTTGACATCTGTTCTCCTCCCTGCATCCAGCGCTTCAGGCTATTACAGTGTAAAACCCTAATGTGCCACATGCTGCAGTCATAAATATCTGTTCACAGATATGGAGCCTGTTGCCTTCTCATGAGCACAGAAAATAGTTGTTTGCCATTGACAGTTGCAGGATACTGGTTCATAATATAGGTGGATTGTTTTGCATGTCTTATTCTTTTTCCAACTGTATACTGACTACTGTGTAGCAGAAGAGAATTGATATGATGCTGTTTTGTTTTTGTTTGTTTGTTTTTTTGGTCAAGCAACCTACCAGTGTTCTTAATGTTGTATCATTAAAATTTAATAAATAGTTTATCCAAAAAATGAAAATTTACCCTCAGGCCATTCAAGATGTAGATGAGTTGGTGTTTTCATCAGAACAGATTTGGAGAAATTTAGCATTGCATCTCTTGCTCACTAATGGACCCTCTGCAGTGAATGGGTGCCATGAAAATGAGAGTTCATACAGCTGATAAAAACAATAACACACAAGTAATCCACGCAACTCCAGTCCATCAGTTTGCATCTTGTGAAGCAAAAAGCTGTGTGTTTGTAAGAAACAAATCCATCATTAAGTTGCTTCCAGCTAAAATATGATTCCTCTGTCCATAATATGGCATTTTCCAGTGAAAAAGACATCTCATCTGAATCAGGAGAGAAATGTGCACAAATCAAGCACTCTACAATTCCAAAACAATTCAAACAAATATGCCAGTGGATTTTGATGGGGGATGGACTTTTTCACTGGAGGAAGCATTATTATGGATTATGGTCTCTGGGCTGGTATTTTGGATAGTTTAAAATGCCTTAATGATGGCTTTGTTTCTTATGAACATATACTGGAGGGGTGTGGATTATTGTGATGTTTTTATGAGCTGTTTAGACTCTCATTCTGACGGCACCCTTTCATTGCAGAGGATCTGTTGATGAGCAAGTGATATAATGCTAAATTTCTCCAAATCTGTTCCAATGAAGAAACAAACTTATCTATATTTACCCTGAGGGTGAGAATTTTCAGCAAACTTGAATTTTTGGGTGAGTATTCATTTATTCTTGCTTATTAAAGTCAAATATATTATTTAATATTGCTTAAACAACCTTAAATACAATCATTTTTTAACATCATATCTCACAATCACAATTTCAGTAATATGTTTTGACTTGGTTCTGTTTAAACGCTTGTCTTTTATCATGGTAAGTTTAATTTTATTTTGTGCTACTGAGTTAAATTGGCTGCTCCACTGAAAGATTGTAGTACAAGTGTAATTTATCCTCTCAGCAGGTAAGGACTATTCAAAAGATGATGTTTTCTGTTAACTGCTCCTTTAAAGGGCATCTCCTAGACAGACCCCTGATAGCTGGTTTATTAATTAACAGCACATTTATGAATATATTTCAGATTCACAGCATGCCAGGGACCATTACAAATTTTTTCCGTGCGCCTTAAAATATAGAATACTATTTATTAATGTAATTTAAACACATTCTTTTTGTATTTGAATCACATATAATGCTTGATTGAAACTGTATTTTGGCCTTTGCAGATGTTAATCACTTTAATAACTTTCATCAAGTAGTCCTGTGTTTCACAGTTTGTAAGCATTTTAATTTACATGAAATAATGTTCTGTTAATCAGTAAGTTCATTAGTAAACATTAGCAAGTACATTATCTCATATTTCTACCTATGTGAATATAATGATCTGTTAAGCATTATATAATGTTTGTTAATGATTTGTTAATGGAAGTTATTATAAGTGTTACCTGTTATGGTATATGTTATGTTTGTTTTTAAGAGCGGGTGCTGCCATTTGTAAATTTAATGTGTCTGGCTTCCGCTATTTTCAGCTGTAAAAGACAGCGGCTAATGAACTGGAAGTCTTGCACATTCACAGAAAATGGCTTACTTCCACGTTGAAAAATAAGGTGGATAGCATTTCCACATTAATTTCTCTGTTTTTTATAGTGTAGATAGATAGACAGACAGACAGATGCCTGCAGACACTATCAACCCCTAAAGAGAAAACCTGCTCCATAAGCGTCAGAGCTAAAACGTCTATTTAATCTTTTATTTGGCTGCTTTCAAGAGTGATTCCTTTTTTTTGCCATTTCACCACCCTGTTGAATGTCACAAGTTCAGTCAAAGACCTAAACATGAACTCTGCATCCAAAAAAGAAAAAACATCAAGCTTAGTGAAGGAATGCATTTTGAAATCTCACTGGTGCTACAAACTCATCTTGAACATGTCAGTTTAAAACAACTTGAAACACAGAGGTAAGTAAAGTGAAATAAAAGTAGTTCCTCTTGGCACTTGTGTATATGTTAATAATGGCATCCCTGAGCAGTTTGTACGTTTCGCCTCTGCAGTTGTCCTCCTGTCATTTTTAGAACAGGTGAGAGCGTCCAAGAGCTCTTCTGTGAGCAGCACAACCTCATATTATATGGCCTATTTCTGCCCTCTGTGAATTCATATGTGAGTGCTCCATCACCAGTGATAGCTACTATAGCTGAGTGGGAAATCTATCTGCAATTCACACTATATATTTAATCATGTCAGTTTATTTTTTCAAATCCCATAAATTGAAATGACGGCATCAGTGCTGAGCTGTTCTCTTAAAAATTTAAAGAAACTGGGGAATGAATGTCGTAGGTACTGAAGGCAAGAATTTCCACTCATGAAATAATAAAAAAGATATATTTCACCACCACTATGAGCTGCCAGGGTCTAGAAGATTGATAATAATAAAAAAACAGTGTACATATTCTTTTCATCAGCCTATTATGGTTATTTGAGAAACAACAAGAATAAAAGTGGCTTTTACCTTCTTATAGAAATAGCACCACTCATGAACTTTGTCTTGAATGGCCTTCCTCTTTCATATTTGGTCCAAAGGTTCCCTCATCACACAGGAGCCTCATAGGAATGACATTTGATCTCGGCCAAGGGCCGGAGCAGCCAGTATCCACTAACCCATTTTATCCTCTGATTACAGCGGCCAGATTGGATTAAGAACCATGCCCTTAAAGAGCCATTATGGACAGGTCAAGTTATGAATTGCACGTGGAGAGCCAGAAAGAGAATGAGAGAGCTAAAAATGTGAAATTAACTAAAAGTGCACTGCTATTTTCCCCAGATTTTCACATTACAGCGACTCGCATCATATCGCATTTCAGATATTTATGTGTTTTTGAAGTGTGCATTCTTTGCTGAAATGAAAGGTCAAACTTGACCTGGCTGGTCTGTTTCACTGGTTGTAAAGAGTGTTTCAGCACTTGTCAAGGTGGTTTACCTGGCTAGGAGAGCATCTAAACTGGCATAAACCAGATCTGACCAGCAAATCATTTAGACTGGTTTAAGCCCTTTTTTCCACCAGGGCTGAGACATGTTTGTCACATTGGAATATTTAAGCCGTGTCTCTCCTGTAGTATCTGTGTTTGAATGATATTTTCTGGAAAGTGCAAATCACTTTCTGTGGCAGTAGAAAATTCTGTCAGCATGAATGAGAATTTAAATTTATGACCACAGAAATGCATCACATTTTACATCATTAAAGTCATTTAAATACAATTTTCTGGCTGACTTTATATCAGTCAATTTACATAATAAAATGCTTGTTCAGTAGCACTCCATTCGGGTACATTGTTCCACAGGAAATAACTAGGATTATAGAAGCCTTGGCTTCTCGCCTACATTTACTGTGTACAATTTTTCTAGCCTTCACTATGTTCACAGCTATGTTTCTGTGCCAGACACTAGAATCAATAAATTAATAACCTGAACATTATCAGCATGACAAATGATAGCAGCTGTGCTACTTTTCTTGTGAAGTACTCTTTGAAAGTAATCAAATTTTTTTCTGCCTTTCTCTTTTTTTTTTTTTTTTCTTTTTTTTTTAACCATGAGTCTTCCGGAAGCACAAAAGAAAGGATTTCCAGAAGGAATTACGGAAATAGACAGAAAATAATGAGCTTCGCTCTCAGTAAGTGTTTTCCGCTGAAGAATTACAACAAGCGTGGGGGCGACTCCTTAATTATAAGAGTAAATGAATTGCCAGGTTTTGTCTCCTAATGATACCATGTGGGAAATGGCAAACATTCGGATCTGAATTATGAACGACCATTTCATGTCGTGATTAAATAACATCATGCTATATCCTACGTATATCCCTCGCCATCATTCATTATTTTCCTCATTCCTCTTCCCTTGTTAAAAGCAACACCGTCAGTCAGGAGCGCTGCATTGTCATCTTGTCTAGGTCCCTTAAGAGAGAACATCAAGATTATGCACTGTTTTCACTATAAATCTTTGCTATTGTGAGAATGGCTTTTGCCTGTAATTTATCATAGCTGTAAAGCAGAGGACAGGTTGAATAGCCCCCTGCTAGTTTTCATAAAGCAACAGAGCGCTGATGCAATTTTCCCAGTAAATGTCTCTACCGTCGTTATTTGTCATGACACAGAAATCAGTTTACGAGAAAAGTTCATGTAGATAAGTCTTATGAATAAAGTGACCCTAAAGACTCTCTTAAAAATGCCTGAAAGCCAGCATATTAGAAAACCAAATCAAGCCAATTAGCAACATGTTGCTAAATGTTAACTGCTTAGCACATTATGCTTGAAAAGTAAAAATTCTCTCATAATTTACTCCTCGTTCTAAAGCTGTGCGACTTGCTTTCCTCTGTGGAACACAAAAGAATTCATTTGAAAAAAAATAAAAAATCTTAGTGTTGTTTATTTGGTTAATGCATTGAAAGTCAATAATGTCTGATGTAGTTTTGGTACATTCTTAAATATTCTTTAATGATCTGCAGAAGAAAGAAATTCATAAAGGTTTAGAATGACATGAGGGGAAGTGAATAATATCAGAATTAAAATTTTGGGTGAAATATCCTTTTAATATTCATACATGCATCTGTATATTACAAATACTGGATTAAAATGCATTATAAATACTACGTTTCTTCTTATCTACCTTTTGCTTTTACCCCGTTGTACTATTTGAATTGCTGGATTGATGTATAACCTGGCACGTCTGACTTTAGGCATTTAGCACCTGTTGCTGGTAATTGTGCTGGAGTTCAGCACATGCCGCGTGTCTGCGACGGCGGTTCAGTCAGAAGCTAGACTGAAGGGAGAGGAGGAACAGAGATAACCCAACTGCTCTGTCTCTAACAGATGGACTAATAGCATAATTAAGTAGCCGCGCGCCCGGTTCCTGTTTACCGTCATGTTGCTAAGCAATGACATCAGCCAATCCCTCCGTCCCTCTGTATAATCCTGCCCCCTCCCTCCCTCTCTCTCTCTCTCTCTCTCTCTCTCTCTCACTCTCTCTCTCTCTCTCTCTCTCTCCCCCACATGCATTCATCCCGGTAACAGTCTTAGTGTGCTGTAGTGGTCTGAGCACAGCTCACAGGCAGACGGCATGACCACAGTGTGCTGGAGCAGCCCGCAGCCTCTCATGTAGCCCACTGCTGCGATCGCAAACTCACACACACATGCACTTACACACCAAGACACGCTCAGTTGCTCTTCAGGGACACTAAGAGATTACCAGAGCAAAGAAGA
>JAFVLL020006273.1:0-10285 GCA_021397915.2 Tor tambroides | reverse complement strand
GGTCACAACCTGTGTGTGATGGTTGCCACCTCTGATGGAGGGTAACCAAAGCACCTGAAAAAGCGTGAGGTGTAGCTGCTTCTCTGAACCTGAAAGAGGACTTTGTTCACAAAGCTAGTCCTAGGAGGTCAACACAAGTCTTGTAAACTTTAAGGTCTGTCGCATCCATGTGTCTCGAGTGCTCGAGTTGGGACAGAACTGGCACTTTTTACCCAACCCAGTCAACGACAACCACATGTGGAGCGACCAGCACCAGGGTTTAAAACTAAAATATGGCCCACAATGTAGACTATAGCACACAGTTGAGAAACGTTTGCACAGCCCTAAGATAGCGTCGATGAGTTGCAATCAAGGCGATGTGATGAGATCTTCCAAAACAGCGGGATGTTTAGGACACTGTGAATGGGATTCATAATAGCCTGACAATGACTTTATATTTTCAAAGTTGGACTTGGTAAGTTATTTGGGGCTTTATGTTATTTGGTCCCAGCTGGCCATTAGCTGGAGAGACAGTGTGGAACAATTTTCCAAGGAACCTTTCATTCTTTCAAAAGAAGCGAAGAGAGGAACATGAACAAATTGGGATGCCCTACTCTCCTGAGTTCAGAGTCTGGCTGTGTTTAGAGGACCCCACCCCTATGTGAAGGGCAAATCATAAAAAGGGCCATCAGGCCTAAGGAGTGGGGTTTAACTGAGGTTTACCTCAGGAAGACCACAATCTCTAGGGCGATGATTTCTTTCTGGGACTCTTGGTCTTCACTGTTAGGGTGGGTGAGGTGTTTGTGTGGAGCCAAGCGTTCTGCCAGTCCGGTCGACCATCACAAACACTCCTCCGCCAGCGCAACAATTCCTGCAGAGTGGCCCGCTGATCCCCACATGCACGTGACCTCTGGAGCACCTGAAAAAAATGACAGAAAGGTCATTTTTAGTATGGTGCATAATGGACGTATCCCAAACCCCGCTTCTTGAAAGCTTCCTTTCTGCACACTTCAGGTCCAACCCTGGCTGGTTCAGGTGTCTTTGATTAGGGTTGGACTCTGCAGAATGGTAGCCCTCCAGGAGCAGGGTTGGCTACCCCTGATCTACAGTACTTACCAACGATTAACGAAATTCCAAT
Source organism: Tor tambroides (assembly GCA_021397915.2). Lineage (NCBI taxonomy): Eukaryota > Metazoa > Chordata > Actinopteri > Cypriniformes > Cyprinidae > Tor > Tor tambroides. The sequence continues at coordinate 9,168 of JAFVLL020006273.1, read as the reverse complement.
ATAATTTAGATTGCAAGAGTAAAATAACATATAGGTAATGCACAAAGCATCAGGAAATGAAATGTGTCCAGCAGTGGTATGAGTGAAGGCATTGGATCATATGAAAAAAGTGTCCATGATAAAGAACCACATGACATTCTAAACCGGATCTAACTTTGCCATGATTATTTGCCATGATCTTAAAATTCTGTATAGTAAAACGATAAGCAGTAAAACCAAACACACGCATGTTCAGGTATCAGTCATTATATGGACAAACTAGGTTTTATTCATTTAATTAAATTAATAGTGACCTTTTTTGTACACTTACTGGGTGGAAAAAAAGGGAAATGAGTGCAAATACCTGGATAAGAAGAACCAGTAACGCTTTAGATTAGGGAACACTATTCACTCTTAACTAGTTGCTTATTAGCATGCATATTACTAGCATATTGGCTGTTTATTAGTACTTACTAAGCACATATTAATGTCTTATTCTGCATGACCATATTCTAGATTCCTTAACCCTGCCCTATACCTAAACATAGCTACTACTAACAACTACCTTGCTTACTTTATAAATAAGCAGTAAATTGGGATTTTATTGAGGGAAATCTCTTAGTTAATAGTGAATGTGTACTCCCTGAACTTAAGTGTTACCGAAGGGCCTATTGATGTCTACAACGCTCTCCCAACAGCTGCTGCCAGATGCAACCAGCAACCCTCCTATACACGCATACACAAAACCCACCCATGGGCGTCTCTCATCCATCATACAAGCGTAATCAATAAACAGATAAATCAATCCATCCCAATCATCTGCAGCTGGTAAATGCCACAAATGGAACAGGACCTCCTGCTGTTCGTCTGATCCATTCATGACGGATGCAGGGTTGAAGGAAAGCCACATGGCTTTAGTTTAGTCAAAGAGAAAACCCCTGTCCATTTGTTCTCTCGATCTAATAGGACGCCCAACTGAGTCTGATGGCACCAAGAGACTGTCATTTGTTATTACTGTTGAAGTTAATAAGTGAAGCTTACAGAATCCTTACAAACAGTCTTTTGGACATAAAGACGGAGCTTAGGAAGTACAAATCTGGGCTGTTGACCTGGATCAAACCCTGAACCTATTACCGTCCTTGAGTAAGGTTGCTCTAAGTGAAGCATTCCTGTTTAAAGTGTCAGATATGTGGGGAATGTGCTAAATAATATAACAATTATAGCCGGACAGCAGAATTGGGTGGGGAAACAAATCATCTGGGACATTCAGTTCTTTAACAATCCATTGACAGAATATACAGCAATTCAGGCTTTTCAATTCAAATGCGTTGAGATCTCTGGAGGTTTCCAAACAAGAAATGGCCCCCATTATAGGTTAGTGTTCAAATCCATCTAAAGCAACTGGATAAGAATCCAACAGTGCAAAAAATTCCAGTAAAAATTCTTAAAACAAGATCAAATTATTTCAAAGGCAAATATAGAATTTTTTTTTTTTTTTTTTTTTTTTTTTTTAATTATATATCTTGAAAGTTAATTTTCTTAAACCACTGTTTTTTTCTTTTCTTTTCTCGTTTTAAATGTAATATTTGCCAGAATGATAAGAGATTTTATGACACTCCCTATGGTTCATTTATTAAGTAAGCATAACATTGTTTAATAAATTAAATATTAACTAAAATGAAAAAAGTAAACTTTGAAATTTTAATTCAGCTGGTTCCCAAGGAAACTATACAACTTGTATAAAAATAAACTTCAAAATAAATAAATAAATATATATAAAATAAAAAAATAATAATTCAAGCTATTAATAAAAACTAATATAATACCTCACTGATAGTAAAAATAACACCACTCCGCTAAACCCTGCATTTCATAACTATGGGAAAATATGTTTGCAAAGGTTTAAGGAACTGTACAGTAGTAAATCACACTAGAACTGCTCGAGCCTTGAGGATTAAATCTGATTATCATTGTTAATCTATCTGTTCTCTGCACGAGGAGAGCATTTAGGAAGAAACGGGGGCTGATCATACAGTAGAGAGTTGTGGTAGACTGTCTGGAATGACGTAACGGGATGCCCTGGCCTATTTTACTGCTCCGCTCTGAGAGGGAACTCAGCCGGAAACATCATGAGAGTGTGTGAGTGCAGTGGTGATGCTACAGTACAACAGAAGTGTATTCTAGTAACCCAGGCCATCTACAGAGCCGCACACACCCACAAACTGTTCGAAAGTACTGATCCATAATTTACACCTATCTGTCGCCTCTCAGTTCTGACATCACTACGCTAGCAGAGACACAGCAATGGCACACAGTGTACTGAGCCGAACAAATCGTGAGCACACATATTCAGTCAGCCAATCACGCACACCCATTAAGACCAAGAACGACGTCTGTGTCAATCACTGCATTCACACCTGTAATGCTATCTGGACGCTGCACAAAGCACACACAAAGCACCTGGATCACATGCAGCTATTCATATTCAAGCACAGAAACCATTATATTTAACCTTGCATTATTTATGGGCTTCATCAAAGGGCACACATGCACGCTTAGAGATGTGGATACAGACAGGCGGGCTACATGAACACTTATATTCCAAATTTAGCCCAGCCTCTCAAACCATAGGGGACATCCAGTTCTTTGACAATCAACTGACAGAATATTCAGTGATTCAGGCTTTGCAATTCAGATGAGATGGGGTCTCTAGGGGTTTCCAAACAAGAAACGGCCCCCATTACAGCTAGTGTTCAAATGTAAAGCACCTGGATAAAAACATCAGTAAAAACTCTTCAAAAAAATTCTAATGATTTCAGAAGCAAACATATAGATATGTTTTTTCGAGAATATATATTTTGAATTAAGTTAATTTTCTTGCAGCATTTTATCTTGTTTTAAGCATAATATTTGTCAGTATGATAAGAAAAAAAACAAACTGTATACTCAAAAGAAGTCTTTTTTTATCGTACACAAATTTGTTTTAAATGAGTTTAGATATTTTTGCTATCTTTAATTTACCTTTGAAATTTTTATCTTGTTTTAAGCATTAATTTGCCAATATGGTTCTAAAAAAAATGGGGGAAAAAAAAAAAATCAAGATATATTTATAACAGCAAGATATATTTTCCAAGGGGGGGAAAAAAAAAAAAAAAAAAAAAAACTTTATTACACCATTTGAATATTTTAAGCACGAATGTATTATTATTATTATAATATATATATATATATATATATATATATATATATAAAAGACATTATCTGAAATGAAGTCTTATTTGTCATACAATTACTGTTTTAGTTACTCTGTCTTTATTTATTTTTGTTTGTTTTAAGCAAAGCTTATGTATGTAAAGAAAGAAAGAAAGAAAGAAAGAAAGAAAGAAAGAAAGAAGGAAAAAGAATATTCTCTAAAAACAAGTTGTTTCAGCTTACAACATTTTTTAAATTATATTAAAATATTTTTTACATACTCTACCTTTTAATTTTTAAGCACAAGTGAAAAAAGTAAATAAAACTAAAAGCAAATAAATCAATCTGAAAACTAGCCTTTTATGATGGCATTTTAATGATATTTTTACTTCAAAACAAGACCAAAATACTGATTATGATTTTTTTTCCTTGTATAGCTCTCATTTCTAAAACAACACAGTAAAAGCATGTGCCAGACCGAAGGGGTGTAATTTTGAAAGTGCGCATAAGGGCAGCTGGTCAGTAGGCTCAGAAGAAGGGGAGGACACATGGAAATATCCTGTCCCTGGGGAGAGGGGTGGCCCGTGGCCTGACATTCAGCCTGGCTCTCCCCTTCATGAGATATAGGGCTGGAACTCAATACGGGTCATGCCTAAATGTCAGCGCAGTGAAAGGTCAGCGGGGACATGTGAGGCTCATCACGGTTTTATCATCCATGAGGCATCTGCACTGCATTAGCCCCACCACCTACTAAAGCAATCTTGATACAAAGGGCAAAGGTCAGGGAATCATTAACAACACGCATATTATGGGATTTTCACTCTGCTGGGGCATTCGGCTCAACATATAACTTGCTCTCTCCACCTCTAATGTTCTCTCTATTGTCCTTTATATGAGAGAATATCGCGGCTATGTCTTATCTGTGTGGTATACAGCAACACTGGATATTATTCATACTAAGGTGGCAGTAACGACAACTGATAAAATGGCTTATGGCTTATATGCTTTTCAGCGTTTCTCAAAATGTCTTTAGCATCTGCTCCAGACAGCAGTAGTTTTCAACTGGTGGCTCACAAGTTAAAATGTGTTGCAGGTCTTTTCTGATAGGATCATGAGAAGCAGGAAAAAAAAAAACAATCAAATGCAACTCACCGTATAATAACCTGAGATGGTGAAATAAACAGGCTTATTAACATTTAAAAGGAAGGGAAAAAATGAGTCCAATCAAATTTCCAATGAAATGTTACTGTCAGCCACAGTGTGCTTTGTTGTGTGAATTACTGACTGCGGAGAGCATGAAATTGTAGACATTCAAAAAACAAAAACTGTCAATCGTCCTATTCAGCATGTTTAACAATTTTGAATATTGGTCTATGTAGTTCACTGTTTGATTTTAAAGACTTACTTCTAAACAATAAAAACTTAAAAGCCACTGGATGCCCAAATCTGGGTTGTGAAACAAAACCACTATGCCATGTATAGACATTTTCAAAGAATATGCTTATGTCTGGTATAAAGGTCTCAGTATTAGGGAGTATATACTGTACAAACTGTAGTCTATAGAGAGATGCATGTAACTCTCTATCCAGGCCATGCAGATGTGCAGTTGGATTCTCCAATAGTGGTTTTATCATTCAACCTTTAAGAAGATTAGAAAGCTCTCCTTCCCCCTTATCCTGTCCCGCCCCTCTACAAGAACTGTTTATTTATTAAATATATTTCAATTGAAAATATCTTTAAGTATTTTAAAACGCAACATTTTGCAAAGCTGAATTTTCAGCATCATTATTCCAGACTTGTCACATGATCCTTCAGAAATCATTCTAATAAGCTCATTTGCTGCTTAAGAAACATTTTAGGATTTGATGAATTAAAAATTCATAAGAACAGCATTTATTTGAAATAGAAGTTTTAAATGTCTTTACTGTCACTTTTCATATGTTTATCAATGCACAATTGCTGAATAGTATTCATTTTAAAAAAAATCAAACAATCTAAGCGACCCCAAACATTTGAAGGGTAGTGTAAATGGTAATCTTTCAGGATCTGATACCATTAATTTACCATAGTACTACCTTTGTAAGTACTGTACTATAGTACTACATTTTGTGAGTCTATTAATTCCCTTGCATGGTATCCAAAATGTAATACCATAGTATTACTGAGGTACCACGTCCAAGAATGGTGTATGGCTACAAAATAGTACCAAAAAGTACCCAGATGGAATCAAAGGACTTTTTTCTGTGTCGATTTTGAAAATCTGACAAATGGATTAAAATGTGTAAAATGTGTTAAATGGAACTGAGTGTACTAAAGTCTTACTGATATCTGAATGCATTATGAGATTAGCCATTATATTTAGTCAACAAACATGGAAGCATCTGTATTATTCCAAGAATCGCAGATGTTCCATTTCTGAAGATTCTGTGGTGTTTCATGGCCTGAATATTCATTGTATTTTCAATAACTATCAAACATACCGCCAGTTCTTCTCAAACTGTTTTGGATTCCATTCGTTTGCTTCTCTTCTTCAAACTGCTGTGATGCTTAATTCATAGAGGAACATCATAAGCCAGATTGGGAATACAGCTGTCGAAATTCTCTCTGAGGAACCCAGAGCCATCTCATTACGCCTTCATTTTCAAAGCTGATGGAAATCCTTGGTCTGAACGTCTTCCATTAAATCAACAAGAAAACTGTGTTCATGGAAGATTAGCCTATCCAGAAGCAAAAGACAAATTGGGCGAGTGCTACGGTTCAGTTGGCAAGCAGAAGCAGTGAATGGAGCAGTATTGGGAGAGGGTCGTGTGCACAGCTAGTCTGATCTGATTACAACCACTGAAAGAAAAGACAGACCTTCATCAGCCAGTTTGTTTTGATCAGACGCCACAGGACCTGATTGTGTGCACTCACACAAGATGCAGAACCCAACAAAAGAAATCAATGTTCATGTTATGTCTTAAGGAGAATAGTCACCCTTCACATGGCAAGGAAACAGATTTCAAAAGTCCTGCTGGTATCAGACTGAAGCTATCCTCAAATGTACTTCAGCATCTTTGGAGAAACTCTTTGGAGCTCTCTCACAAATAAACATGAAAACATGAACCCCAGGCTTGGTGCATCAAGTACATGCTCTTTAGCAGTAATTGAATTCCTATGAGTGCAGAAGGATAGATAATTAAACAAGGCTAGACTCGTGGTTAACTATAATCCTCTAACGAACGCTCCTTAGCTGTTTCTCTTCACGCTCCTGGAAAGCCTTCAGACCATTTGAGGACAGCAAAAAGCTGTGAAACCTTGAAAGGCATATCAAACCAGGTTGAAGCAGGACAAACCTAGAGAATCCTGATAATTTAAAGGTTTTACAGGATGATCTGACACCCTGTCTGACTCCTAAACCTATATTAACCTTACAGACATGAAGTTAAAGGACATCTGAGGTAAGGTGAGCTACAGAGCTCAAGGACAACAGTGAATACCTTGTGATACTAACCACCACACAAAAGGTCTTTATTTATTTATTTTTTCCTAGATATATTAAGGACTGGCAATTGGTCTACTTGAGTACAGAAGAATAACCCCAATATACATCTGCACTTTTTTTTTATTATTGTTGGCCTATATACATGCAGTATATTATGTGTATAGTGGCTATAGTATTGTATAATTGCAAAGTGTCACTGTGCTTCTGTTTTTGAAAATATTGAAAATAAATGTCGACTTTGACATTTTGCTATGTAATCAGTGTTGGGGGTAACGCATTACAAGTAACACGAGACATGTAATCAGATTACTTTTTCAAGTAACAAGTGTTACATTACTTTTAAATTTACAGCAAATTTATCAGAGTTACTTTTTTAAAATAAATAATGCAAGTTACATCGCTTTCCCATTTATTCATTGACATCTCTGTAGGCATTTCCTTCAGCCTTTTCACTTTTAGTGCGAAACTGATTTACAGTTACCAAAAATATATCCTTTGGGTTTTTTGTTATTAAAGACAAATAAGCAAGCTCAGCTCAGGTGACAAAAAGTAACGCAAAAGTAACGTAATGAATTACCTTCCATAAAAGGTAACTAAATAACAAAATTAGTTACTTTTTTACAGAGTAACGCAATATTGTAATGCATTACTTTTAGAAGTAACTTTCCCCAGCACTGTATGTAACTGAAAAGTTCCTTTGGGCACATTAGCGTATAGTTATCACTGGATTTTAATTGGTGTGAAATGGTTATTCTGTAAGATTTTCTCTTTCATTATAAATAACTGTTGTCATTTTGTAAACGAGTACTTGTGGCCATCCCTGGTATATATCTGCATCATTTACACACTGTTTCCTCTGGCTGTATGTGTGGAACATTTGTTTGTGGTTGAAACATAAGAGCAAGAGCCATTGATTCAGTGCCAAGACGTGGCTCTGCTCCACACTCTCTGTAAGGCATGATTCAGCAGGCAACAATGAACATCTCAGCATGAGGACAAACTCCATAAAGAGCCTCTGTCTCAGAGAGCAAAATCAATAAGCAAAACTTAGGAAAGGAGAGAACATAAAAGGGGAAAGGACTGAATGAAGGATCAAGGAAAGAGCAGGGTCGCCATGTTCGCAGCAACGAAAGAAGAGCCAGCGGTGAGGAATGGAGAAATTTTCAACAAAAACTGCAGCTCATTTTCAAGGAAACAGAGACTGGACTGTAAAGCAGTGACTGTCTACAGTTTGACACAGTCAGAAGCAAGCATGTGTGGACAAGCTCCACTACATGCTGTACGGTAGATCATTTAATCCTCAATATCATCACATTTACAGGAATAGTTCACCCTCAAATTAAAGTTCTGCCACCATTTACTCATCGCCATACAGATTTAAACTTGTATGCTGGTATTTCTTCTGTTAAACACATACATTTGCACAAATTTTATGATGCTTTTAGATACTTTTTGTTATTTTTGGAGCTTGACGGTAATGCAGCTGCCTAAACAATCTTCAAAATTATTATTTTTTTCATTCCCCATATGAAAGTCAGGTTTTAAACAGCATAAATCAGTGAGTAACTGATGAAAGTCTTCAGTTTTAGATGAACTATTTCTTGAAGACTGATTACCACAACAGACCACTTCGGGTCCTAGATGTCGCAGAGCTGCAGTTTCCTTCAATAGCATGGAAAGCAAAAAAGGGAAACGTAAAAGACGGAAATTGCAAGGTGAAGGGCAGTCAGTGAGGTACTGTGCTATAGACCAGACTCACCCCATCCCTACACAGGCCTGAGGGCTCATTCAGCCCCCCCAGCCTACAGCGCCGCCCCCGCACCGAAGGGCGAGAAGTTGAGGTGACCCCTCTGAAAGAGAGGAGAGAAAGACAGAGAGAGAGAGAACATTCAAAACGCATATACAGCATTTCTTATATTCTTTTCACAACATGAAATCATGTGCTCAAGACGTTATTGAAAGCCAAGGAGACTTACATAAAGAGACTGGATAATGTGACTTTGATTCAGTAGGGATATTTTGCTTCATGTTTTTTTTTTTTTTTTTTAATATAGTGGCCCCAAATGTATTTGGACACTTAAGTCACGTTACATTCGTATATATAGATTGATTGATGCATCATGTTTGTGACCCTGGACCACAAAACCAGTCATAAGTAGCACGGGTATAATACACTGTATGGGTCAAAATGATAGATTTTTCTTTTATGCCAAAAATCATTAGGATATTAAGTAAAGATCATGTTCCATGAAGACATTTTGTAAATGTCCTGCCGTAAACATATCAAAACTTCATTTTTGATTAGTAATATGCATTGCTAAGAACTTCATTTGGACAACTTTAAAGGTGATTTTCTCAATATTTTGATTTTGCACCTTCAGATTCCAGATTTTCAAATAGTTGTATCATGGCCACATATTGTCCTTTCCTAACAAACCATACGGTACATCAATGGAAAACTTATTTATTCAGCTTTCAGATGGTGTATAAATTTGAATGTATAAATTAAAAAA
>JAFVLL020006271.1:0-36396 GCA_021397915.2 Tor tambroides | reverse complement strand
TCTAGTTCACCGCATAATTTCTTAAATACTTAAAGCGTCAAACATCAAACGTTAAAACAAGTTAATATAATGTAAAATTATCTAAAATAATTAATCTTTTTTTTTTTTTACATAATACAATATAATTTCTTAGAAATAATTTTCTTAATTTCTTATGGATTATATTTTTTTTGTCATACATAATATGATATATAATATAAAATTACACTTCTGCCTCTCAAAAAACACAAATAAATAAATAAATAAATAACCAACCAACCAGATCAGCAAAGCTCATAGTTTTCCATTTTCCATTTATTGGAAAGTAGGATTCAAGAATATTAACAAACTTTCTTCTAACTTTTGCAATGAAATACAGTTTTTAAACTACGTTCTTTATCTATTGCCCAAAACTACAGCTATGTGTAGCTAATATGTATAACTTAATCAAAACTTCTCACTTAGAGAACAAAGAAAAAAAACAAAACAAAATAAGTATTATTTTCTGAACTATGCACATTACAATAACAGGGCAGACATATGATTTTACAAGCTCAAAATAGAAACTTTAACTAGTTTGGCATTGAAATGTCACACATAAAACCATTTCTTATGCACACGGACACTCCTGCACTGGATCTGATGTAAACCTAGCTGTTGAACAGTCAACAATCAACTCTATAAAGGTGTGAAACATTTAATAAGAGTGTTAATACTTAATAAAACCATAAAATAAGCCATTGATATACTTTTCACTGTGGTTAGAAATTAATAATGCATAATATAAGGCCACTTCTGTGGCTGATGATGAATTTATTGTCATAATTAACACATATTAATGAGAAATGCCACATTTGTAATTGTTACAATTATTAATCCTCTTTCAGTGTAACTCATTCACACACAAAAAACAAGATCGCACATCTAAACTGCTGTATCCGGCTGCCAGTGTTTTCACAATCATATTCATAGCACCGATAGCTCCTCCTGTGATTATAGTTGATGTATTAGTTAAACAGGTACAGTATGTTCATCGTCCAGGACATTGTTGTTTATTGGAGTATACTGTACTACTGAATACCCGTATACTACCGTACAATTCCCGATGTGGCCGAGGGAGCTGAGAGGTTTACGTTACTATTGCCTTTAACGCTTGAATATCAGTAGATGAGCTGAGCTGTTATTCGCTGACAGGTCTGATGACAGACCAGGGTCTGTGATTACACCTTGATGATGCTGACAGAGGATGACGTCCTTTGGAACTACAAAAGAGTTCAGATGATCAGAGATTAGAATGAAATAGGGAAATAAACCATATCTGAAGAGAATACTATTATAATTCTGAGGCAGGAGTTTTCTTCAGTAGTTAACATGAATCAACAATTAAAAACACTTCTTCTAAATCAACTTTATAATAATAATAGTAATAATAATAATAATAATAATAATAATAATAATATTAGTTAACATGAACTAACAATAACCCATGTAGTTATCCTATACTACCCAGTACTTTCTTTGGTAAGCACACATACTGTAAAATAAAGTGTAACCAAAAATACTCCTAAACCAATTTTCAGTAATCCTTTGCAATAAAGGGTAATATCAGTTAATATCTTAATATTTTACCTACACTAGTTAACATGAACTAACAATAAAAAATGCAATTTTCAAACTTTACAATAAGGTTTCACTTGTTAACATTAGTCAACTATATTAGTTAACATGAATTACTTAGAATTCCCAATAAGGTTCAATTTGTTAATATTAGCTAACATGAATTAACAATGAAAAATACTCCTAAAGCAATATTTTGCAATAAAGTTCCATTTGTTAACATTAGTTAACTACACTAGTTAACATAAACTAACAATGAAAAATATTTTTAAAGCAATTTTCGGTAACACATGATAAGGTTCCATTTGTTAACATTAGTTAAATACGGTAGTTAACATGCACAAATGAAAAATACTTCTGAAGCATTTAATAATCTTAGTTTTAATTTTAATCATGTTAATTTTAACATTTACTAATATGTTATTAAAATCTAAAGTTTGTTAATGTTAATATTTTTTAAAATCATAGGTTGCATCTGTTAATATTATTTAATAGACCTGAGCTAATGAGAATGAACTAACAATGAACCATAATATTTTATTAACTTTACTTTCATTAACATTAACAAAGATGAATAAAAATACTGTAACAAATGTACTATAACAAATGGTATAGTAAAGTTGAGTTAATGCATTAACTAATGTGAACTAATGGGACCTTACTGTAAAGTGTGTGTGTATATATATATATATATATGTAGATACCAAATTTTCCCTATATACAGAATACTAACCTACTGCATTTTGCAAATCTTGCAGCATACAATACTGTACACCACAATGTAATATGCAATATGCATACTGTAAAGTACAGCATGTTTCTACACTGACAAAGTAGTAGTATATTTTGACAAAATTAAATATTGTAGCATTCTGGAAAATGAGACTGTATATCCTGGAATTATAGACTTCCTTATTTGACCTTACATTTCCAAAGTGACAAATCAACCAAAAGTAATATGATGTGTGATTTTAACATCTCTGTTTGACTTATCATTTGAACAGGCTACTAAGGGTTAAGACATATGGTATATACATATCCCTGAATTAAAATGCAAATAAATTTTATTTGATGAATATTTGCTAAATGCATAAAAAGCATGTTCACATGCTGATTAAAAAATCATATGTGACCAGTGATGACGGTCTCACCTTGCTGCCCAGCAGGCCTCCGTTATGATACTCTGGAGTGCTCTGTCCGGACAGTGGCTTGCTCTTCTCTTTACTGTGGTTGTTGGAGTCGTTGTCTTTGATGATATCATACTGCTTACAGAAGAGCACAATCACAGCTGCAGCGAGACAGAGATCAGCTTGATTACAGGACGCAGATCTGATACCTTTAATTAAAACAACCCACTATCTTCCATCTGGACATCCCAATTGAGTTTCAAAGGAGAAAGTTTTCTTAAGGTCATCGTAAAAAAAACGACAACAAGGTAGGCCAATTATTCTGCAACATTAGGAAAACATTTAAATGATGCCAAAATGTAACATTTGAATACAGATCAGAGAAGTTTAAAAGAATGTTACAGCTCTGATAAAAGGAAACTCTGCATTCAAAACCATATAAAGCCTACTGTATCATATTTGTAGGGTCTCTAACTTATCAACATGATCAAAAGTTTGCTGAAAAACCTGTCTCCTGCATGTCTTCTGTCATCTGATTGATAGCTTATCCTTTTTTTAGCAAGTATAATTGCAAAAACATCCTCCTTCATATCATGGTTCACATGCCATAAAAGCCTTATGTATCAAATATGACACTCGTATTACTCATATGCAACTCATAAAACACATATATAAACTTTTTTTAATATTTTGCCTAAATGTTCTATAAACTGTTCCATTTAAAAAAAATGGCCTTTTATGACTATTATTTCATATGTCAGGCTTTACAGAAGGAAGGACAAGTCAAAATGATTTCCTTTGATAATCAATATCATGAATCTCATTACAACCAGACTATTTCTTGTTAATGATGATTGTGTAACTCAATCCAACACAACATCCTTTACCTGCCCACATCAGCAGGACAGTCATAATGATCAGTATCTCTCCAGTCTGAAGGTGTCTGGAAATGTCTAAACCCTCAACAGCAGGGTCATCTGATCAGGTAAACAAGAAAACAACATATGTTAGAGGATTGAGGAGAATTATTTATCATGTTTATTAACACACTAATGAAATGATTTGTTGATTTTAGTTCATGTCTGTTAGCTTTCAGTTCATTATATTCTCAAAATAATCATAGCAGATATATAACATGTACAAACTTTCTCAAATGCAAAAATGGCCAAAAATCAACACACTAATTATTGATTTAAATCACAAGCTATCAAATATTTTACTTACTTTTTGACCATACTGGTTGCATTACTTAATAAACTCTTTAAAGTATGGAAGCCTGTTTATTTGAGATAAAAAAAGATTCAGACTTTTTTTTTTTCCCATGGCAGAAAAACAGAATTGTGAGATGTAAACTCAGAACTGTGACACATAAACTTGGAATTGCACGAAAAAAAGTCAGTATTCTGAGATATTAATTCAGTATTGTGACACTTGCAATTGTAAGGAACAAGTTTATTTTTTTTGTACTTTTTTTTTTCCATGTTTTTATTCCATAGCATAAAAACTGAATTGTGAGATGTATACTCAAAATTCATTGAAAAAAAGTCATAATTGCAAGATATAAATTCAGAACTGTGACAGATAAACTCAGAATTGCAAGAAAAAAAGTCAGAATTCTATCTTGAAAAGTCAGAAATGTGAGGTTAAAAAGTCATAATTACCTTTTTTTATTCCACAATAAAAACATGAAATGTACTTTATTAAATGAATGATACTGTACTACGCTGTATATGATCCAGTTAAAATATCCATTGGACATGTTTACCTTGATCCATCATGGTGGATTGAAAATGTTCAGACTTTTTAAGCGTCCTGAAGTGAACCTTTTTGCTTGCCAGACTCTCTCCATAGAGTCCGACAGACTGGACCTGGATAATATAATCCGTGTTTTCATCCAGATCCCAAAGTATACAAGCACGACTGGTTGTGTTCACCTCACGAATGAAACGCTGCATCAGCCCGTCCTGACGCTAAAACACACACACACACACACACACACACACATTTAAGTCTAAGCACATGAGGATTCATCAGATGGTAAATTTATTGCAGATATTAAATGTCAGACTTCTGCAATTATAATAACGGCCCGCAGGGCTGTATCTCATTGTAATAACTTTGTTTGACCTGCTGTGAGATGGCAAAGCCAATTACGGTCTCTCCCTCCGGAATATTCCAGGACACGGTGGCCGAATCCGCCCGCAGGTGAGTAACAGAGACATTGACAGGAGCAGCAGGGCGGTCTGTGAAGCACAAATCACCAGCATGAATCATTTATTAGCGCAACCCCCTGACGCACTCAAACATATACAGCTGAAATTAAAACTGAACTATTCAATAAAACATTCAAGCTCCATAACCGTCATGTTTGAAAAGATTAAACCCTGTTACTGTTGCATGCAAAAGGGTGATGTTTGTGAGGTATTTTTAGGTGCTTTAGTTTTTTTTTTTCTGTCTCCGTTTCTCCAAGACATCCAAGGGCCGACCTGACATCGGCTCAATGAACAACTACAATAATGCAGTTCATAAATATGCAACACTTCTGTATTTAGCTGATTCACTCTGCTGGGACATTATGCAAATGAATTCTAATTTTAATTCTTTTCTTTAATGGGAACAGCGTGACTCAGTTGGACAAAATTAGTGGTAAACTCCTCTTTGCCAAATCTCTGACTTTATGCGCCAGCGTGAAAAATCTGTTCGACAGAAAAGGACATTTAGTTTTTACCCAACACCCAACAGGATATTCTTAATATAAAAATAATTATTCAAAACCGTCTAGAGAGGATAAATACAAATGCATTAAAGCACTTTTAACCACGCTTTCTGATGAATCTGTTCAGTTGGAACTTAAAGACATTATAAATACTAAAGTATGATCTTCTGCTACAATATAACTAACTGTAAATCTACTTTGAAATAAACTGTATTGGGAAACACACTATAGAAATAAATACGATATGAACTAACAATCCTACAACATAACTAAAATCATACAAATATGTAATTTTATATATAAATATGTAAATACACATAATAAAAATATACATATTTATATAAAAATACTTATCTGAATGTAAGTTATGTTGTATGATTGTTAAGTAGAATGAATAAATGTAGGCAGCCTATGTATGTATATATATTTTTGACTTTAATAAAAGCAGCCTTTATATATATGTGTATAGGCTGTTTTTAAAGTCAAAAATATTACTTAAGACTGAATCAACTTGATAGCAATCATAAATAAAACTGACATTAAAGGTAGAAATAACTCCTTAGGGTATGCATATATTTTTCAAAAATAAATGGTGTAATAAACAAAAAGACTAAGATCTCTCACAACAAAAATGACAGGAAAGGGGTTGCAGAACAAAACTTGTATGTGCTATAATTTGTATACATGTACATAAAAAAATTCACATTTGGCACTTTACCGATATCCAATTATTTGTTATATATAAAATAAAAATGATACATACAGTATATAAAGGACATATATGCTTGAATCTTCCCTGTTAACAGCTCTTATGCACATTCAGCTGCACCGACATCTTTATTTTCTTATGTATGCTTTCTAACCAGAGCTCATGCATACATATTGGCATATATTACTTCAAATACAATTCAATTACTAAGATGACCAACCTATGCACAAAACAATCTACACCAGCCTTCTCTTTGTTAATACTGCATGCAGTAGCAAAATGATTTGCTGATAACCAACAGAAAGGTTAACATTTACTTTTTTGTGAATATGCACATTAGCACATTTTTTGAAATAACAGGTTTAATAAAGTGCATATTGATTCTGTGTACAAATAGACTACAATCAAATGGAAAAAAAAACAAACTTTTGTACATTTCAGTATGGCTCAAAATGTCACAATAGAGTAATAGCAGTACACTAAACCCTATCTATGTCCATTTCAAACACCCCCATGTAAATAATTTAGTCCCCAATGAGAGCACAAATGCTGGCCTGGCAGGACAATTGAGCCAGTGTTTTAGGATCAAACATGTTCACAGAGCTCAGCAGGAAAGCAAACATTGCGTCAGAGGGATGAGTAACTGCACTCATCCTTTTATCTTGCTATTTGCCAACAAAAGAGAAATTCAGCTCAATGTAACGTGCCAAGGTCAATGCTAGATGAGCATACATCATTGTGCATGGTTTCTGGTAAAACTAGCTTAATAAGAATAAGTGCACTGAGAGAGATGCCAGTCTTTCAATTAACTGTGGAGTTTGATGTAATTACAGGTTTGGCAGTAGTTTAAATGACTTTTAGTGCATTGAAGGGTGTGCAAAATGCCCAGACCTTCCATAAATGACTGTTATGTATTAGTTTTAAGTAACTAAAATAACAGATGAATCAAATGAACATAACGAAATCATGTTTGAGTAGTAGTTTGAGACAATTTTTCCCTTTTGAACATATAATACACCATTTTTACATTGCACAGGCACTTAAATGTCATGATTTGACATGCTCTAGCTCAGGTCATTCCCTCAGCACTAACTATTGGGCCATATAATCAAAGACAACGACTAACAGAGTACAAGCAATTTCCTTAATCCGCTGGCTCCGGGAGAGTTTATATAACACTGAAAGCATTATATAACACAGCCTTCTATTATGCTTGACTGTAGTCATGGTGACCAACAAGCATAAAGAGCTACACGCTTCATTTTATCTTTATTATGAGTCTGTATGGCATAGAAGGAAAATAAGTTGACTTACTCGCCCCTGCAAAGCAGATGTGGCATCCAAACAGAGACAGAACGAAGCTCATAAAAGTGACTAGGTGAATCATATCTTCCTGAAGAGTTAATCCAGATGAGCGACGCCGATTTCCACGGAAAAGTAAGCTGAACTAAACATTCCTCCAGCTATTACATGGTTATCAATAGCGCATTTGTTTGCAACACTTATGCACTGTGATTACGAAGATGATAAACAATCTAAGCCTCAGCATCCAATGCGCCTCAATCTGTTGCCATCCGAATCCGCAAAGAGCGAGGGAGACGCTTCCTTTCGGGATGATTTGAGAGCTACGGAAATCACACTTTTGACGTCCTTTCATCGATACCACTACAGCGGAACGTCAGCCTCGCCACCAGTTCCATCCGCTCGCCGCGCGTCTAGTGTAACGCGTCCGTGGCGTCCATCGCACAGCTCGCGTTCGCCTTCCTCGCTTTATGCGCTCGTGTAAGACGCTTTAAGAATACCAATAAATCAGCGGCGCTGCATCGCGGGCACATGACCCACAGGTGGCCAGTTACTGATGATTGATTCTCAGCAGTCAGCCACTCATTCACCTTCTGTAGCCGCATGACGCACGAACCTGCACCGACATGAATGCGGTACAGCCGCCACCTCTCCAAAAACACCCTGTTGGACGATCTTTATGACGCCATTCAAACTTGCACATCAATACTCCACTGCAAACATCATAATAGACAAAGAACAGAACGGCACAAAACTGTGGGAAGAATGGAATAAAATAAATCACACATCTACAAAACAGAATACTCTTTACTTTATATACTGTACTGCAATAATAAATAATTCCAAATACTTTAGAGTTTCACATTAGATAAGAAGTGAGACTATAATGTATTTAAATAGAAGGCAAGGCAAGGCAAGGCAAGTTTATTTATATAGCACATTTCATACACAGTGGTAATTCAAAGTGCTTTACATAAAAGGAAGTAAAACAGTCATTAAAAAAAAAGAAGAGAATAGAATAGAATTTGTTAATTAAATCCAGTAATACCGGGATAATAATATTACATTAAAGATACATGTGAATTCAGATAGGACGGAAGCCTACGCTCACAAAGAAGCTAAGAATAGTTTGAATATAGCATATGGCAAAATAGAATTAATTTGTGTTTCCTGCTAGCTAAATTTCACAAACATAAACAAAAATCTGGCTCTAAACCTCTCTTTTCTTTATTCAGAGTTGATCTAGACAAGTATACCTAATCCACCCAGGGACAAAAATAGCTTTAGGGGCAGTCGTGGCCTAATGGATAGAGAGTTGGACTTGTAATCTAAAGGTCGTGGGTTCGAGTCTCAGGTCCGGCAGGGATTGTAGGTGGGGGGAGTGAATAACCAAGCACTCTCTCCACCCTCAATACCACAACTGAGGTGAGACCCTTGAGCAAGGCACCGAACCCCCAACTGCTCCCAGGGAGCCGCAGCATTGGCTGCCCACTGCTCCGGGTGTGTGTTCACTACTGTGTGCATGCACTGGGATGGGTTAAATGCAGAGGACAAATTCTGAGTATGGGTCACCATACTTGGCCACACACCACTTCCCTTTCCCTATATGGAAACTATCCAAAGCTTTGTTCATCCCAAAAAACTGTATTCTATGTGTCCTCTTAAGGTGTAAATTTATTACTTTTTTTTGTTAACATTGCAACACATCGATTACGAAATTTAACCATGGTTTTACTCAAAAAAAAAAAACAAAAAAAACACCATGATTACCATTGTTAAATCATGGTAACTACAAATTAACCATGGTTTTGCTACAATAACCATAGTTTAACCATGGTATTTGTAGTAAAAAAAAAAAAAATTGGTTATACAAGTGGTAATCTACACTACTACACTTTCACTATAAAAGAGTACTGCCGATCGAAATCAAAAGATTCAAACCCGCTCTAAAGTCCCGATCTGAATCAAATGATTCGCAAACCTGCTCCAAAGTCCCGTTCTGAATCAAATGATCCTCAATACGAAAATGACACGCAGGTTTTTTTTTTAAACCAAGACCCAATAACATATTCTTAATATACAATATTGCTTTAAGACAGTCTATAGAATAGATTAACATAAATAGAATAGTCTATTGGGATATTAATATTACATTAAGAATACACAAGAATTTCGGATAAAACGGATTACAACCAAAATAAAATCTAAGAATAACATGAATAAAATAATTAGATAAAAACAGATGGCTATGAGAAAATAAATAAACAGTAAATAATGCTAATACACAGTACTGAATATACCATAATAGAATAGAACTGAACAGAATTCTGCTTTGACTATACTGATCATACTGAGATACCGTAATAGTATAAGTCTAATAGAATAGAATAGAATAGAATAGAACAGAATACTGCTTTGGCTACTGTTCATACCATCATAGAATACTGGTATACCAGAATAGAATAGAATAAATAGAATAGAATAGTGCTTTGACTACTGATCATACATAATAGAATACTGATATGACAGAATAGAATAGAATTGTATAGAATACTGCTTTTACTAATGATAATACCATAACAGAATACTGATCTAACAGAATAGAATAGAGTAGAATAGAATAAAATATGTATTTGACTACAGATCATATTAGTGATAGAATGCTGATATGCCAGAATAGAGTAGAATAGAATAGAATACCGCTTTGATTACTGTTCATAACTTAACAGAATAGAACACTGTTTTGACTACAGATTATAGCATAGAATAGAATAGAATACTGCTTTGACTATTGATCATAATAGAATACTGATATGCCTTAATAAAACAGTATAGAATATGGCTTTGACAAATGATCACAACAGAATACTAATATACCATAATATAATATAATATAATATAATATTGCTTTATACCAGAACAGAATAGAATGCAGCTTTGACTACAGATTATACCATAGAATAGAATAGAATCCTGCTTTGACAACTGATCATAACAGAATACTGATATACTGTTATAAAATAGAATACTGCTTTATGCCATTATAGAAAAGAATAGAATAGAGTAGAATATAATTAGATAATACCATAATAAAATAGAGCAGAATAGAGTAGAACAGAGAAAACTGCTTTAACTACTAATCCATATGTCCTGGCAAATATAGTTGTAATATAAACCAAATATTGTACTGTGTGTCAATATCCATATTTTAGAAGGGGATTTTTTTTTGGTGATTTTTTTTGGGTTCCATTTGGTGAACTTTGTTCTGTTCTTTTGTTCATTTTGTGCTTAGTGAGGGCTTTTTCTCTCTCAAGCGATCTCAGTACATTGCATTTTCATGCACATTTACTGTACATTGCACTAATCAGAGTATGCACTGAAACGCTGGAGTCTAATGAACATGGATGACTTGAAGGTGAGTGAAAACTGAACACTGTTAACTGGCTGTGCTTTCATTTCAAATGTCCTGTAGCTGGTAATAGACCAACAAATCTTCTTCCCCGTAAGCTAAAATGCAATTACAGGATCTCTTGAGTGGTGCTGTTAATCTTAAGTGCTGGGTTTTCTGTCTAACATAGCAGTTGTGTTACGAGCTCTCTCTACCCGTCACGGAGAAATGCAACCCCATCAGCGGAGATATTGATAGAGCAAACAGCAAACAGATGGTGCAAATACTGAGAAGATGTGATGCCCAGATTTTTGAGAAGAAAATGAATCATGATCCATTTAATCAGGTTTGGCCTATTGGTTTTAAACAGGATATGAAACTAATAATTGTCATTATGCTCCTAACAAGAGTCTTCTATGCTAAGATGACCTGTGCATTTTGTTTAGAGAATATATAGTTCACCTGTCATCCAAATGATGGTGGATATTTGCAGAGAGGATGGAAATGATGCTGAGGGTCAGTAATATTAACTAGAAGTCCTGTATTTTAATTAACAACTAAGAAATAATAGTTTAAGTTTATATATATATATATGTATATATATATATATATATATATATATATATAATTGTATGCTTATTTTAATTTAATATTCATTTTAATTAAAATACTGCATTTAACATATCTAAGCAGTTTTTCTCGATTGCTAAAACACTATAACCAGGCTTTTGAACTAAAATTTCAAAACCATAGCGCCATTTTTTAAAAAAACACACTCATTTCCCTAAACTTTAAACACTATTACACTGTTTTGACACATGAGTAAGATTTGGTGAACTGTTACTGCAAAACTCTACACACAAATCCCTACATTTCTCAGTGCTTACACCATGTGGTCATTTAGAAAGCACTAGCATTCATTGTTCACTCAAGTCAGCACAGTTTGAACTCAATTAGCATACAATTACCCAAGTGGAAACACTAGGAGTCGAAATTTATCACACACCAATCAGAACCTTCGATGGATAGATAAAAGTGCCAAAGTCTGCTCATTCAGGTTTGAAACAATGGATCCAGAGAGACCTAAAGGAAGAGGACAAGGACACCAGAGAGGAGGAGGAGTAGGGAGTGGAGGAAGAAATGAAAGAATAGGAAAGGGAGGAGGAGAAAGAGGAAGAGGAGGAGGAAGAAGAAGAGGAGGAGAAGAAGTGCTGGTTTTTCAGCAAGATTGAGTTGTTTTGAGTAGAGAGCTTCATTTTGACCTGAACATAGGAAGTTTGGGGAATTGAGTTAGAAGTTATGGATTTGTGTTTGGAGTTTTGCAAAAAAAAAGGCAGAATTTCAAGAAATGTGTTTAAGCAATCGAGAAAAACTGTAATAATAACTAATTTAAAAAAATACATTTCATTCAAAGAAATTTTAAAAAGTCAAATTATTTCACTGAATAATTTTTTATTAAATTAAATTATTTTCATTAAAATAAAATGCTTTTTTAATTATTTAATAATATATATAAAAAAATCACATATACATATATATATATATATATATATATATATATATATATACACACACACACAGGTGCATCTCAAAAAATTAGAATATTCTGAAAAAGTTCAATTATTTTTGTAACTTATTTCCAAAAGTGAAACTTTCATATATTCTAGATTCATTACATGTAAAGTAAA
Organism: Tor tambroides; assembly: GCA_021397915.2. Classification (NCBI taxonomy): domain Eukaryota; kingdom Metazoa; phylum Chordata; class Actinopteri; order Cypriniformes; family Cyprinidae; genus Tor; species Tor tambroides. Next base: position 23,870 of record JAFVLL020006271.1, on the reverse strand, counting down.
ACATTTAAAAAAAAAATTTTTTTTTTTTAATTTTGATGATTAGAGCTTACAGCTCATGAAAGTCAAAATCCAGTATCTCAAAATATTAGAATATTTATATTTGAGTTTCATTAAATGACTAACACATGGCTATGCTCTTGCTATAGGATGATGCTTATAGGCCCAAGTCAATATTGCTTACCCCATATCTCACCTATTTTCATCTATTTTATCATTTGAAAATCAAGCCTAATCAATTAGAAAAATAAGTGAGTTAAAGAACTTTTAGAAATTTAGATATTTGAGTAATGATATTAATAATGATGCTTTCTTTAACAAAAACACTATCTAAAGAACATTCATAGAGCTTGACATATTTAAACATATTTTTTTTCTCTATTTCCTCTTTTCTTTTTCCACTAACAGGTTTGTGTAGGAAAGAAGCGCGTCCTGTTCATCGGAATATCTTGTGGCATGTCGGTATGAATGACACTATTGTTTTTGTTTTTCGAAAAACACATTATTCAATCAATAGTAAAAGACAAAGGTCATGACATTAGAAATTCAAATAAAACATCTTATCATTTGTAGGTTCATTTAATGAACAATAACTAAAATTTCACATTTCTCGTACAAAAAATTAGCCTCCAAAAGCAAAAACACAAAAATAACATTAAAAAAAATGTAAACTTTTAATAATGGTATGCAGCATAGTTACAGTTTGTGCAAAATATTAAATACAGTTAGAAAATGTTACAAATATTTGTTCAATTTAAAATAAACATTTTTTATTAAAAAAATTTCACATTTTATTTATCATAATTTTTCATTTTTCGTAAGAAATAATTTTGTTATAATATAATACTATTTTGATCTGTTTCCTATTTGCAATGGCTACTGTTTACTATTTTTCATTGTTTGATTTTTGATTAATTGTATTAAAACCAGTTAGGGTCAGTTTAAACCTGCAAACATCATAATAATTAAATAATAATAATTATATATGGAGCCCACAACAATTAAAAAACAAAAACATACAAAAATGTATCGTCCCCATTCTTTACTTCATAGATAATAAAAAATGTGATTTTAATTATATTTTGACCACCGTACTACACAAAATCTGTCACCTTCAAAACATAATAATATGCACATTTTAGGTACAAGTATGTACATCTGAAGTATACTAAAAGGCACCTTTTAGGGGTAAATAAGGTACAAAAGTGTACCTTTTGAAAGGTACTGCCACAGTGACAGCTTTTGTATCTTTTTTTTTTTTTTTTGAGTGTACTGTAGGAAATGTCTGCAGGTTATATTTTATTTCTTTCAGACGTATGTAGGTAACATTAACGCGAGCTCTTATCAAAGCCGTCTGCGGGTCAGCTGTGAATGTGCTTCATGATGTTGTTCTGTGTCAAAGGCACCATTTGTTGCTGGGCAACTGGATTTTTGTCTGAAACACTTAGACGTCTTTACTCCAGTGCTTCTGGGATTCAATCCTGTACATATGGCGAGGTAGACCTACTGAGTGCAAACAATGCCTTTCTGCATATTACAACCTCTCATATTTTGATTTTAAGTGCACAATAACGAGTAGATTGCATATACTAACATTCTTGCCATGCTGACAGGAGTGAACCAATGCAGGACTGTTCATTTCACTTTAAAGATGTTGCAGAGAGGATGTCTGCAGAGCAGAGGCATAAGAAAGCATTCGTCCTAAATCCTGTATTGGGGGTATGAGACACTGCATTGACATAAACACATCTGTGCACATGCAACACACTACCAACCGCTCTGAACACCTTAGCAACCACCCTAGTAACCACTGGCAAACACCCAGGACACTCTATAATAATGGCTGCACAGGCAGGCACTATATATTTCTATAGAAAATGTCGAAATTCTTACTGATGTTTATAGAATGTCCACCCATCATAAGAAGCTCTGGTCTCTCCTCATAGGCTGAGGCCATCAGCGGGTCGTCCCGGATGAAAGGAGGCAGTGCAACCAAAATCATTCTGGAAACTATTCTTCTGGCCGGACATGAAGCTGCATTTAGAGGAAAGAGAATGACACCTGAGTAAGTTTTAATTCCAGTTTACATATAAAAGTTGTTTGTGTTTTTGGAGTTTAATCTAATTTAACTGAAGTTTAACTGGTTTCAGTTGTATGTATGATAATGTGTGTACTGATGTACTTACTGTACTGACTAAACATGAACTGCATTCAAACGCCCACACACGCACACGCACGCGCACACACACACACACACACACACACTTCTGCAGTATTTTGTAGCTGAATACTAAACCTACTTGAAAAACTGAAGATACTCTTTATTTTATTTTTTAACACTGCAAATTTTCCACAAATTATGGAAATTAAAAAAATAACGACATTGCAAATTTATGGAAATTACCACCACAAAATCAGTCATTTTGATCACCAATAAATAAATAAATAAAATTTGACTCTTGATCATAGCATAATAGAATACTGAGATGCCATGATAGAATATAATAGAATAAAATAAAATAAAATAGAATAGAATACAACTTTGACAACAGATTATACTGTAATAGAATGCTGATATACCATAAAATAATAGAATGCAGCTTTGATTACTGATCATCAGAATAGAATAGAATAGAATACTACTTTGACTGCTGATCATATAATAATAGATTACTGATATACCATAATAGAATAGAATAGAACAGAAAACTGCTTTGACTACTGATCATGCCATAATAGAATAGAATAGAATAGAATACTACTGATCATATAATAATAGATTACTGATATACCATAATAGAATAGAAGAATAGAACAGAAAACTGCTTTGACTACTGATCATGCCATAATAGATTAGAACAGAATAGAATACTACTTTGACTGCTGATCATATAATAATAGATTACTGATATACCATAATAGAATAGAAGAATAGAACAGAAAACTGCTTTGACTACTGATCATGCCATAATAGATTAGAACAGAATAGAATACTACTTTGACTGCTGATCATATAATAATAGATTACTGATATACCATAATAGAATAGAAGAGGTCGCAAAAGGTCGTGGGTTCAATTCCCAGGGAACACACATACTGATAAAAATTTAAAAAAAATGTATAGTCTGAATGCACTGTAAGTCGCTTTGGATAAAAGCGTCTGCTAAATGCATAAATGTAAATGTAAAGAATAGAACAGAAAACTGCTTTGACTACTGATCATGCCATAATAGAATAGAATAATGCTTTGATTACAGATTATAGCATAATAGAATACTAATATACAATAAAAGAAATTATGGACATTGCAAATAAAAACATTTTATTTAAAAACACAAAATTATGGAAAATACCACCACAAAATCAGTCATTTTGATTAAAAAAATAGATAACATAAAAAACTATGAATTCCTTGTGGGACTGAGATTACTGCACATATATATTTTATGTAGTATAAAATATGGAATAATTTTCCACAGTTCTCCTAAGACTAATCTACTATGATTACATGTGTCATTCAGATGTATTTCTGCCTGGATCACCGCAAGTGAGATGGTTTATGAAACTACTTACACAGTGATGAGCTTGCAGCGCTTATTCGTAAAGCACGAGAGAGGTACAACATTTCACATAAACTTGAGTTTTCTCACATCAACAGGCTGAACTTCTGGTGCATGTGGTAAAAAAAATATATGCAGAAATAGTCTTTGCAATGAATGTTTTGTCATATTCAAAGGCACAATTATGATTTATTTTTTGTAAATCTTTCAACAGTCTTCAGATGAAAGCACATGTGTACTATATTGGATGGCAAACTCTTGGCATTATAGGACTGACTGATGCAAGTGAATGCATCCCAACATATGGAGCAGGTGCTGTGTGCTGTGCCAGATATTACTTTGTCATATGATATGTTTTTAAATGTGTTAATTTGACAGTTTGTTAATGGGTAAATTAATAACAGTGCAAGAATACATTTATGGGAAATGTTTCAACCTAGAACCACTTTTTAATGGTTATTATTTTATCAGATTTTGATGACATCAGAGGTTTTATCAGCAATGGTTTTAGCAAAATGAAAAACAAAGAGGGCGATCTATCATCTTTGGTGAGCTCGAAGTCATTCATTTAACAACATAAAGTGACAATTCTTCCAAAAATGAAGATTTTATCATCATTTACTCATTCTCATACTATTCTAAACCTGTATGAATTAAATATAGTTTTTGCATCTTTAAAGGTAGCGAATGCAGAAACAATTGGAATAATCAAAGGCCTTTAATATGTATCTGAATATTTCATATTATAACATTTATTAATAACTATTAATGTAAAAACAACTTTTTCTAGGGGCCAGAATTTGTAATTGGTCACAAGGATTTTGTGGACACCATCTTACCTAGTCTGAGTCAAAATGACATGATCCTGTTTCTGTTTACAGTGAATGGTGAGCAAACACAAATCAATGTCTCTCCTAAGATGATCTGCATAAGGTGACGGCACTGGCTGATCAAGTGAGGCAAAGGACATCTAATTTGCATGCAATTGCTCATGACCTTGAGAAATTCACCATTCCTGTGAGTAAAATGAGTAACTAGGATTTTTGCCGCTAGCAAAAACTCTCACTTCTTAATAAAACTCCCTTCCAGTACATGTCTTCTAAATGCATAATGCTGCTTATGTAATCAGATCATTTCTTGCATGGATTATATATCTTATATATATCATTTTAAATAATTTTATATCTATATATTGCTTCAGCAAAGAATATGCAACATGTTTGAAAGCATTCTGCACATCACATGATCTTTTTCTTCTGAGAAGGTGAACTCATTTGTAATGGGAAGCCATTTGCCACATAAAGTACTCCCACAAGTACCAATTTACTTGAAGTATTTATACTGTAATATCTATATATATACACACAAGTGCTGTAAGAATAATAATGTAAAGACTTCAAAGAGTCTTTTATTCAACAGAGACAGCACTGGGAGCTTTCAACTAAATGGTGTCTTAATGCAATCAGTACAGGAGCTCATGCACTGAAGGGAAAAGTCTACTTGAATTACATGATCGACCTTAGAGTAACTAACAGCAAGCTGTACAGGAGAGCCATAAACCTTTTACAGGTATCAGTAATGAATTCTCTAAGTCATACATTCTATTGGAACCAATTAAACCCTGAATTAGATTCGACCCCAAAAATGCCAAACAACAACCTTCATGTAATGTTTTTGATCTCTCATAGGAACTATGTAACAAACATGATGCCCTAGCAACCACATAGCAACCCTACATTTTTCAAAAATGAAGGTTCCAAAAGGGTTTTTTTTGTCCCAGCAATGCCATAGAAGAACCATTTTTGGTTCAAAACTTTCAAAAATTCTCAAAAGAACCATTGTTTAAATGTTGAAATAATCTGCAATGGAAAGATTCTATGGATGTAAAAGACTCTTTACAGAACCATAGATGCCAATTAAGAATCTTTATTTTTAATAGAGTAGCATTATGGAAAGAGTTTTGCATTGGCAAACACCACTCACATTTTCTTTGGAAAATGTGAAAATATAGTTTGAATTTTAAATAAATATTATGTCTGGCTATTTTTATCTTTCGGTTTTAAAAACTAATTGAGCTGGAACTGTAATACAACCCCTGTGTGTGGTTTCCGTATGGTGGGTTTAATTATATACCATCACTGTCAGCGGTTCACAGGCTGCTCCAAAACCGAGTGTGAAAGAGCTCTACTGAGAGCCATCTACAGCACAGAAGACCTGAGTGAAGACATGGCATCAGCAGATGTGCCGAAACACACAGATGCGGCTAACAGACGGGATCGAGTAAGAACTTGCTTATTTATCTTGACTATCTGTGAAGTAGATGGAAGTATTAAAGATTAAACTCGGTCAGGGTACCTAACACTTATTTTTACAGGAACATTTACACTAACAAAGATAACACATTAGTTAACATTATTTAATGCATGAACTAATATTAAAGAATAGTTCACAAAAATGGAAATTTGCTGAAAATTTACTAACTAATGAGTTTCTTTCTTCATCAGATTTGGAGAAATGTAGCATTCCATCACTTGCTCACCAATGGATCCTCTGCAGTGAATGGGTGCCGTCAGAATGAGAGTCCAAACAGCTGATAAAAACATCACAATAATCCACACCACTCCAACAAATGTCTTGAGAGGTGAAAAGCTGCGTGTTTGTACGAATCAAATCCATCATTAAGATGTTTTAACTTTAAATCGTTGCTTCCGGCTAAAATGAGAATCCATATTATTGCTTTCTCAAGTGAAATAGTCGTCTTGTCTGAATCAAGAGAGAAATCTGCACAGATCAAGCACCGTTTACAAGTGAAAACAGTCCAAAACAGCTCTAAACAATTATGTGGGTGGATTTTGATGTGAGAGACAACAGGAGATGGAAGCATTATTATAGATTATGGACTCATCTTTTGGCCAGAAGTGAAGGTTTAAATTTAGATTTAGGTTTAAAGTTTAAAGATTTGTTTCTTAAAAACAATCAGCATTTTACTTCACAAGATGTTAACTAATGAGCTGGAGTGGTGTGGATTACTTGTGGATTATTGTGATGTTTTTATCACCCATTCACTGCAGAGGATCCATTGCTGAGCAAGTGATGCAATGCTACATTTCTCCAAATCTGATGAAGAAAACAAACTCACCTACATCTTGGATGGCCTGAGGGTGAGTCAATTTTCAGCAAATGTTCATTTTTTGGGTGAATTGTTATAAAGTTGTATTGCATTACTAGCACCTGATATGTTATACCTGATGTGTCCTGCACTGTCAGGTGGTCCCAACTGCACTGGTGATGATTCAGTGCGGCTGTTCTCTCGCTGAAGCACGGCATCATTTGGATTGTCATCCTGTCATTCGAGATGCAGTGAGCGCCTGCTTCAGTTCTTCCGACAACAAAAGCACTGTGGACTAAACACACAACAAAAATAATGCATTCTCACAATGAAGGGGCATTTTTAAGATAAAGTGTTTAAGGCTGTGCTGCTTGGCTACTAATCAGTGACTACAAATTCTTGTTATACTCTGTATGCATGCTGTGGCCTTTTGTTATTGTTGAAATAAACCCAACTGGATGACATCAGGGGAATTCTGATCATTTTTTTCACAGAAGACTTCCTTGACCTACTAACAGTAACTTGTAGGAACCTGTCTGGCTGCAGTGAGCTGCTAGTAAAGAGAGCTGGTCATGCCATTGCACCATCATTCTCCTGGAGTGCATGCGGCATGAGCAGATATGACTGGTAAACATGGGAAATTCTATGTGCACCTGTAAACGTTGCTGCCCGTGTTGCCCACCGAAGAACGAAGAGCGGCCCCTCAGCCGCAAAAGAGTCTTCAAGTCGATCTGCGACTATCCCTCACGCACAATATGGGATCTAAATCTGAAGAAAGGAGACATTCTGGAGGTGACTGGAGAGACGGACTACTGGTTGTACGTCAGGAGACGCACAGCTAAGGGTAACGGATCTAAAGGCTTTGTGGAGGAAAAGGGATATGTGCCTAAAGACTTCATCAAACCGCTGGGTAGCGTAGAGGCCGAGCCGTAAGTCCTTGAGTTACTTTTGATCGTTTTCAGCTTGGGCGAATGCATAATATATAGAGCAACCTCATGCTTAGTGTTTTGAATCTCTGCCCTGAATGAAACTGGAATCCTGTGTTTCCAGTTTCACAAGTTCTGGTGAAGTTGCTACAGTGCTGTCACTACCCACTTTTTTCTGTATTTTTCTGTAGAAATGACTCTTTAGAATGATTATAGAGATAGAGTTTGGATATTATTGACAGGAAGCTAAGATATATTAGGGTGAATCTGTCAAGAGACAAGTATAAGATATCCAAAAAATTAAATGAATAAATAAATAGAGATCATTTTAGGGACCATTAAGTTTTTCTAATGCTAAATTAAATACATGAAATACTTTTTTCATTGGTTTGTGACATTATTTTCTTAACAATTAAACATTTTTCAATACTGTATGTTGAAAAAAAAAAAGAAGTAATTTTCCCATCCTTTCCAGAGACAATAATTTTTAAAAATCAGTATTACAGTGACTTATACTTACAATTATAATTATTACTTATTAAATTGAAACACTTCTTACACATATTTAATAATGAAATAAATAAATAGTATATTAATTGTAATATATATATATATATATATATATATATATATTATATAATTGTTTTTCATAAAATCAGCATAAATATTACAATGAAGTACGTTTACGGTTATACTTTACAAATGTACACATTTAAAAATAAATTAAAATAATCCAAAAATAATTTATTATTAAATTATATTTTATATGATTTCAAATATACTTTGTGATTTTTTTTCTATGAGATTCACACATTAAAATCGTTTACTTTATTGTCCATTTACATACAATGTTGTACCACCACATACTATATATATACAAATAAAAATACACTTAATTAAAAAACAGCATCAACTGGTTTTCAGATGGTATTTTGAGGGTGCTAAAACACGTATAGAAGCCAAGAGATGTCTGCTGAGACCAGAGAACAAAGAGGGTGCATTTCTCCTCTGGAAGTGTGACGAGAATAATCAATATTACTTATCAGGTATGACAAATGTGATTGACACACATCATATCACAAGCATCTACCGCTTTCATTTCACTGTATTGTTTTGCACTTCCACCCAACAGAAGTAACAATAAACCAGCCTTGATCTTAATTTGGAGAGTAGCTGAATAACATTTTCTACAAATGATTTCTTTTAAAGTGAGGAACGGCCTTCATGCGCGGCATTACAGGGTCAAGCAGGGAGAAAACGACAAGCGGTTCTTCCTTGTTCATCACACAACCTTCCAGACCTTGCATGAGCTGATAGAGTTTTACTCTAAAAACGAGGGCGGACTCTGTGCGAAGCTTCACAAACCCTGTGTGAAGGTCAGTGAAGAGTTAAAACTTACAGATTAATGAAAGTGCTGCAGCATCCTATAAAAAAGTTGTCCAGCACAATTCCAATCTGTGAATTACTCTTCTAGCTGGACCAGCCAGTTCCTCTGACTCTGTCGTTTGAAACCAAATGGGAGGTAGACAGAAGCTCACTTACCAAAATTAAGAAGCTGGGCAGCGGGGAGTTTGCGGAAGTTTGGCAGGGGCTCTGGAACAACACCACAGAGGTGGCCATCAAAGAGTTCAAAGGTAAAACAGTTTAAATCAGTGGTTCTCAACTGGTTTTACTTGTCCTATGTTTTGTATTGAACACTGAGAGGCAACCCAACACCGTTTATCATACTAAATTAAAGCAAGAAGAGACATTTATTAATATTACTGTAAACATATTTTGCTATCATTTGCTAGGGTTTGTTCTCTGAACATTCAAAACATCGGATTTGTAATATTTGAAAAACATTTTGTTTTGGTTATGCAAACATTAAGTAACATTTCATTTTAAAATTTTGTGTACATTATGGGAAAATTACTTTCGAACATTCTCTGAACAATCAAAAGATCCATTTTTTATTTGTAAAAATGTTTTGTTTTGTTTATGCAAACACTAAGCAACATTTCATTTGAAAATTTTGCAAACATTATGGAAACATGTCTTTTGAATTTTCTCTGAGTAATCGAACAGACAATTTTTTTTTTTAAATAAAATGTTTATTTCTTTATTGGTTATGTGAAAGTTATGCGTTTTTTTTTATAGATGTTCTCTGAATGTTCTAAATGGTTAGACAAACGTCAAATTAAAAAACGTTTCAGAAATTAAATTTGTATAAATGACATTTTTGTGATTATGTTTTGAGAACATGAGCAAAGACCAGATACCCCTGAACAAATCTTATATTAATGTTACTGGAAGAACGTTTGTTTTTAACTTTGAGGGAACCAAAGTGTGATTAGTTGGGAAGGTCTCAAATGATTTTACTTTTAAAATTATGATCAATTGATATTATTTGTCATACTTTACTTGCAGATGTCAACTATTTAAATATCAAAACAGAGATTGATATCATGAAAGAGCTGCATCACGAGCGTTTGCTGAAGCTCTATGCTGTGTGTACCAATAGTGAGCCCATGTGGTTAGTCACAGAGCTCATGAAAAATGGCAGTTTAAAGAAATTTCTCATCAGTAAGTGACGTAATATTAACTTGCATGCAACTAAAAACATTTTAGATACCCTTAATCTTAACTGACACATTGCTTTGACAGAAAAATGCTGTTTAAGAAATAAGTTTGTTTCTCTTCAGGCCACAAAGAGAAACAAGACCTGGAGTTTGCACTCATGATGGATTTTGCCATCCAGGTAACTTGATTTCTTTGAGAGTAATTCAGGAATGTGATAAAAAAAATCATACGGCCAGTTGTTCTTAAAAACAATTAAGCTCAACATGAAGCTCCCATAATCTGATGTATTTCTTAAAGAAACTAAAAAAATCAATGGGGGGAAACTGTAGGGCAGGATTTTTACCATTATGATGGTGAAAGTGTCTCTATATGACCTTTTTTATTAAAAAAAATAAGAGTTGCTGGAAAAATATTTTCTGGAAATTTCAAAGCAGTGCTATTTTTAACATCACTTTATAGCACGTTAAAAAATATAAATATTTTTTCTTTACAATAACGTGCGCTGATGAATCATTATAACCAGTATATGTCAATGCATTCTCTCTAAGTAAACAATTCATACATTGATTTTTCTGAAAAGGCTCAGTTTATTGCTCTGTTAAAGCGGCCTGACACATCAACATTGACATTAACGTTAGAGAGACAGGTGGTGTGTTCATTATTTTTGCAATTCCATTCGGTGCTGCTGTCATGCAAGATCAGCTGCTTCTCAGTATTCAAATTGATGCTTCCTCATTTCCCTGATCCGCCGTCCTCCAGCCTGTGACCCGGAAATCGATCATCATGAAGGACATATCAATTCTCCAAATGCACTTGAGGAGCTGAGAAACGAGGAATGAGGAAACCCTCTATGTGGTGTTAAAACACTTGACAGATGCATAAAAACTCCCCATTCACATGTGGCACAACAGTCACGTTTATTTGCCATTTAAATAAAACATTTCTTTAGCAGTGTGTCTTGCATTGCTAAAACAGATTTAGGGATCACACTGTCCAGTCAAAAAACCTTTTTGGTCCCACTTTATATTAAGTGGCCTTAACTACTATATACTTCCATCAAAAAATAAGTACAATGTACTTATTGTGTTCATACTGTATTGCAAAACACTTTTGCTGTTATTGCGGTGGGATATGGGTAAGGTTAGGTGGTATGGGAAGGTTTAAGGGTGGGTTAAGGTGTAAGGGATGGCTCAACAGTGTATTTATAAATGTAATTACAGATGTCATTACATGCAGGTATTTTTTTTTAAATATAAGTACAATGTAAAAACATGTACACAATAAGTGCATTGTGGCAAATGATTAAATGTAAGTACATAGTAGTTAAGGCCACTTAATATAAAGTGAGACAACTTTTTTCAGCTGATGCTAAAACAAGGCCCTAAATTTGTGGGGAATCTTTTTATTTAAAAGACTGCAATGGCTCTGCTTACATCTGGCCTCGCACTCTTTGACCGTTAAAAACTGAAGTGACGCTGACACACTGGAATTCACGCTTGGTACGGTAAAGCCCCGCCTCTTTGATTTGATTGGCCATCTCAATCATTTTGACACTGACGAACACCGTTAGACCGCTGAGGCAGAAATAATATTTTCCCTTTAATGTTTGCTAAACTAAGTCCCATACTTTTCTTTTTTTCTAAGATTACAGAAGGAATGATTTACATTGAGAATAAAATAGTTCACCGCGATCTGAGAGCTGAGAACATTCTGCTTACCGACATGCAATGCTGCAAAATAGCTGATTTTGGACTCGCTGAAATTAATTTCGCTGGAAGCCACAGAATTTCATCAAGTGAGATATTTGATATGTTTGTTCAAACATATAAGACACACAAACACATGCTGCACATACAACACTTCTCATCTATCTGCAGATATAAAGGTCCCAGTGAAATGGATGGCCCCTGAGATATTTGACAACAAGGCTTACACAAGCAAGAGTGACGTCTGGTCTTTCGGCATCCTCTTAACTGAAATCGTGACGTATGGAGATGACCCATACCCTGGTAAACACATTTCACCACCCTAAACATAACACGTGGGTGTAGGATTGCATCTCGTTCTCACCCAACTCTGGTATTTCTTCATTTTACATATTTCTTCATTCTCAGGTATGGACAAAATGACATGCGTCCGGTCCATTCAGAGAGGAGAGCGGATGGAGCGACCGGCCGGCTGCCCCGAAGCACTCTACGACATTATGCTGCTGTGCTGGAGATCAAATCCTGAGGAGAGACCAACATTTACGGAGCTACGGGAGAAGCTGATGGCTCTCATAAATGAGCCTGATTCTGAACTGGAGTAGATACTGTAGAAATGAGAGAGCTGGGACACTTTTGAGCTTAGATTACACGTAACCAACACATATACAATCACTTTTACAGAGGTAACAGGACATATCTACTGAAATTAATGCAATATGGGTGATTCTCATGAAAATGCAAAAAAAATAAAAATAAATAAATATTACAGTAATATGCCTTTTTCAAAAACAGCATAAAGATTCTAAATATATTTAAAATGATGTAATGCAGTAATGAGAATTTGAAGCTAAAATGCTTAATTGTCACAGGGGAAAAAAAGCTTAAAATGGACTAAAAGAGGTTTCATTTTGTTTATGCAAAATTTAAAAATAAATAAATACATTTTAATTTTGACATTACATGTGACTCAGACATGTTCTTGACAAGTTTCATGAGATTCATCCATATGCAAACTGTGACATAAATCTCCCAAACATGATTATGAAGGACTATTTCTAGTATTGCTAATCAGTATTACTAAAGGTGATTATAAAGTTTCTTAGTTTCCACAAAGCTGTTTTGATATTCCCTGCTAAGCAGGAAATGTTCCATTGTTGACTGACATTTTTGTGATCAAAGCTGCTGAACTAAAAAAAATGATGGCTGTCTTGACCCCAATGTAGAAGCACCACGTCATGTGAACTTTTGACATTTGGTGATAGCAGAGCCTTTGCAAATGAATGTTCGATTTTTAACCTTTTATGGGAACTCTAAAAACTGTTGTAGGAGCATGCATCTTCTGTGACCTGATAAAGAACACTGTAATGTAATTATGTAAATCTGGATTGCTGCTACTACTGTAAGTGCACTTTTTAAGGCAGGTTTCCTTCTTCCTTCTGAAAACATTTCAGAGGACTTTTACATTACTAAAATGTTTTAACAGCTCTAAATACTTGGAAAAAACAAACTCAAATTCTTTACAGTAAATGTCAGTTTTTACTATGACGTTCACACTATTTTGATACAAATATTTTTGAAAGGATATTGTGAAATATATTGACAATTTAAAAGAACTATTTTCTGTTAATATATTCTAAAATGTAATTTATTCCAGTGAATTTTCAGCATCACTACTCCAGTCTTCACTGTCACATGATCCTCCAGAAATCATCCTAATATGCTGAAAATTCAACTTCCCCCATCTCAGGAATAAATTACATTTTAAAATATATTAAAAGAGAACAAATATTTTAAATTGTAAAAAAATATTTCTATTTTCTCTGCATTTCAGGCATTTCAGTCCAGGCTTGTGTGACCATCTATGCACCCTGCTGAACTACATTTACACAGCATTGACTAATAGCTGTACTAGATTAATGACTGATGCAAGTCAACCTCAATCCTCTCACCCTGCTAAAGATACTCCCAATGCAAAGGCAATAAGATTAGAATGACGCAAGAACTATTCAAGCTGCTGGACTCAAACTCTGCAGCAATTATTAGTGCTTAAGTGTGTGTTCCCGACTATATCACTGAATACATGAAGGACAAATAACAAAAACATCTTTAACAAATAACACTATAATGAAGGAGGAGGAAAAAAAGGTTAGTGGTGCTTACCTGTGCAAAACTCGCCTGTAAAGTATCAGCAAAAATCTGAAAGTCTGATTTGTGGAAACTGTATTGATATTGATACTGTACACAAATACATAGATGCATGCAAACAATTTTAGCTATACAAAGCACTGCATCCAAAAATATGCAGGTTAAAAATGCCGTGGCAGAGCAATAATACAAAGAGAAACTTGCTGAGCAAGTCACTGTAATTGTTGACATGTTTATATAGTCAGATACCTGAAACAACAAACTCCAAATGCTAAATATGTGTGTTTAATACCTGTCATGAAAACAAGAAGTCACATTTTCAGAGTTGAGCATTTATTACTGTAAATGTTACAGTACAATAGCAACATACACCGAAACCGGATCAAGGATGGTTTAAATACCACACATGGTGAGATCTTTTATGATGTAAAATGTGGCATCAAGCACCACTTAGCAGCATCAGAAAATCTTGCAACTTCAGAAATAAATAAAACATAGTTTTCTTTTTGAAAAGTCATTTTGAAATACACAGTCATGGCAAAAAGTTGCTGCTAAACTGAACACCTCTCAAAAGCATTTGAATAATGCCTCTGTTACATCATCACTGCAATTATATATGTTGAAATATAATTGTGCCATTTAGCATTTAAACTAGAAGAAGTAATGGAATGCTAACCTTGGTTAAGGTTTGGGCAAACAATGCATTTTTATTATAATACTTTTAACATTCAGAACCCTGAGAATTCAATGTTCAGTGTACATGACTGTGTGTGTATACAGTATTTCACTGAGTATATGAATCCATGAGTAAAACATATGCCTTTTAACAGACTCAAAATAATACCTTGACTACATGGAAATATACAGAACTGTGCAATATACAGATTTGAAATCTCTTAAAAGTTAAAATCTCTTAGCTCTTTAGATGTCTTTGAAGTGAGATTAATCATCTCACAACATCATTTAAGTTCCATCTAAAGTAACATTAGTAATAAAGTGCTTTATATGAGGGAATATTAATTGATTATCAGATGATTCTTCATTGTTCATCATAACATTGTCCTTTCTTTTGTTTAATGGCCCTGTTGTTTATTTTAGGAGACACTTGCCATTCAGTCAAGCCATTGCTCATGTCCTTTTGGTTCCCATGTGGCTCTTTGTATGGTGGTTGTTTGGTAATCACAACCATGCTGTCTCCTTGACTTCCAACACTCTCCATGAAACTCTGAAGATCTTTCAGTTTAGCTGTCTGATTCATGTTCTCCACGGATCCTGGTTGAGACTCCACTGAGGTTCTCGTTACCTGTTTCTCTAGTGTGCTCTCACAGCCATCAACAACAGTTTCATCAGATTTTTCTTTCTCAAAATCTTCCTCAACAGAGCCACATTTGTCCATTTCATTTTCCTTGTCTCCTTTGACCTCCGCCTCAATATTTGCCTTGGAGTTTTCTTCAGGCCGGTCCTCGTCCTGTCCTGTGTCTGATGTCCCACCTTCATTGGCATCATCCTCTGCAGATCGATCCTGGTTCCTATCAGCGTTTTTCTCACTGGTGGACTCCTCATTTTGAGTTTCATCTGACTTTTCACCGTCAGTAGGTGTACCATCTTTATTTGACTTAGAATCACCTCCATTTTCTGCAGACTTGTCTTCAGTGCTCTCTTTCCCAGTCTCAGTTTCAGCTTCCTTGTCATCCGATTCGATTTCCTCACCAGGTTCTGTCATCTCATCCTCTTTTTCCGCCTCCACAGCTGTATCACTATTTTCTGCACTTGCTGCATCTCCCTCAGGACTGTCTTTCTTCTCACAGTCTTCTTCTGTATCTTTTTCAGTCTCATCCTCAACAACCTCGACGACTTCTTCCTCCTCAGCGCCTGTCTTACCATTTACCACCATTTCTTCTTTTGCATCCTCACCTTCTTCATTCTCCACCTGTTCTTCACCAGAATCTCTTTTGTCATTTGCTTCCTCTTCATTTGGATCTCTTATCTTAGAGTATAGACACACATCTTTGATGTTTTCTGCATTTTTGGCTTCATCTACTGAACTGACAACACCGTCTGTCTCTTGAGCTGCCGTCTCAAATTTATGGTCTCTAGTGTTGTCATTTGGTTCCTCTACCTCTTCATGAACCACTTCTAAGTTGCTCTCTTCTTTCTCAACTGCACCCGTCACGTTGGTTGCGTGTTCTTTTTCCGTCTTTGGTTCTGAAGATTGGGTTGGATCCTTTTTCATTTGCAAAATTTTCCGCAGATCGAATTCCATCATAACTGGAGCCAAACTCAAAGCCTGAGCTCGCTGGACCGCTCTGGATGCCATTTTCTTTTTCATGCATGCATCACATGGGCAGTACTCATCGTCACTGCGCTGATCGCTGTATTCGGTACCTGACGCAGTGTAATAGTCGTCACTTCTTGACAAGATGGACTTATTGCGCATGACCCGAAGACGCTTGCGTCGCTGCTCAGTCTGGACTGTTGACTCTCTCGATAGAGCATTTTCTGGAGGTCTAGGACCCCTGCCAGCCCGGCTTTGGATTTTTTGCAGTTCTCGGTTAATACTCGATTGAATCCGTTTGTGTACTTCCTCTTTCAGCTCACTTATCATTTTATCGAGCATCTCATTGTCATCCAAATCCCACCTCACTTTGAACTCCGCCATGGCATCTGCATAATGTAACATGAACTGCTTTTCTAACTTCTTTAATAAGCTCAGCACCCAAACAGGATCTGGATCTTGCGAAACTCTTTTAGTAAGCGGAGCTCTCTGAACAGACGGTGGAGTTTCTGAGCTTGTATTTTCTTGAGACTTCATAGTATTACTCTCATTCCCAGAGCTCTTGTAAGAGGTTGTTTGTGGCGTTTGATCTGATTCATTCTTATTCTCACTGCTTTCCACATCATCTTCTTGCAATACACTGTTTTCTTGGTCATCATCCAGTTGTGTATTTACTGGACTTCCCTTGACTCGCTCTGCAATGTCTGGAGTTACTGGATCTGAGGGGACTTTGGATGGATCTAAACCTTCACATTCTGGAGCTGTAGACTTTACCTCATCTTCCTCATCTTTATCTTGCAGTGAGCCCTCTCGTTTGGCAATTGGTGGTATTGTGCCTTGTACGGATTCTATTTTTTCTACTATGCCATTCATGCTACCTTTAACAGAGCCAGTGGAGCCGCTGCTTACATCAACCCCAGATGAAGACCGTGGGTTAAATTCATCTTCAGCGGAGGGATGTTCCTTTGTGTTCTGGTCTTTCTGCCCATCCTCAGAGGGCTTTTGAAGCCAGAGTGACTGTAAGATCATAATGATTTCATTATATTTATGCTGCTTTTCATTTTTAGAGTCTGAGTCAATCAATCGCAAGTTCGCAAGACAGTCCAACAGCCCTTGAGCAGACTGGCTTAATTTTCTGCCATATACAAGGGAGACCTCAGGTAAACTACTGGATCTGTCTAGTTTTGGACCCAGTAAAACCTTCATGACCTGAACTGAAGAATGCTGCTGCTTTTGCAAACTGTCTTGTTTCGTTGGTGCTTTGGGGGCGGAATCCATTGTGCTTACGGCCAATTGCGCTTTTTCGTCGCACAACTCTGTCTCAACACAAACGTTGTTGATCTCCTGCTGATCACCTGCTTGATTATCATGAGGTTCCTCAACCTCTGTTATGCTTTCTGGTGCCTCAACTTTGTCTCTTTGAGAAGTGTCCTCACCAGCTTGAGTCAAGGTCACATCTTCAGTGAGTTCGATATCCATTTCATAAACATGGCCATCAATGGGAACGTTCCTAAGCCAGTTATTCACAACTTCTGTAGGGGAAGCGTTTGGTAAGCATGACGGCATCAGCTCCTTGTTGTTGCACTCCAATGAGATGCTGACTTTGCTGTGTTTGCTCCTGCTGCTTTTTTGACTTTTATTTTCTACATTGTCGACATTTTTGCTGGAGGCAACTGATTTTGATCCTCTGCTGATTGGTCTTGCATTGCCAACAATCTCTTTCAACAGATCTGCTGCTGAAAGTGCCCGAGATAAAACACTGTCGCTTGAGGAACCAGGATGCTTGAATGATGCATTATTCTTGTTTGGCATCTCTTGTGGTAGACTTCTACAATTTTGGGAAATATCAGACATCCCTGCTGAATTTGGCCTGGATGCATCATTTTTCACAGATCTTCTGTCTGATGCGGAGGAATTCACCGTGGCACCATCATTGTCTCCATTATATTTTATTTTAGGCCCATTTATTTCCAAACACTGGGAAGAACATTTAGATCTTTTACATTTAGATCTATCACTCTCTTTAGTACTGTGCCCATTCTTGGACTTCACCGAATGTTCAGATGTTTTTGAAGAGTTTAAACGGTCACTTTCTGGCGTCGCTTTTCCAGAGGTTATTTCACTTTGGTCATGTTTTGAAGATGTTTCATTCATTTCTGCATGGTTGGTGTTTTTGACAGCTTCACAATCTCTGTCTTTCATAGCTGTATTTTTAGCACTTCCCTGTGAAACTCTCGAGGGTGACTTACTTCGTGAAGATAACAGTGACAGAGCGGAGGGCACTCTGATATTGTTTTCATTTAACTGGCTTCCCGACTTGCTTTTCTTGAGTTCTGCTGACATGACGCTTTCAGCTGAGACAGGTGAGAGAGCCTGAACAGGAGTCTTACAGTTCTTGTGATGGGACTTTTTGGATTTGTCTGAAATTGCAGAGTTCATAGACATTTCTGTCCTTGGCCTTTCCTCTGCATCCACTCCATTTACAGTCTCTAACTTATGTCCAGCTTCCTCTGTGGTGGCTGACATGCCACTGGTTGGTCGTTCATCAAAGTCATCACCCTTGTGCTCTTCTAGTCCAAGAGAAATGGATGCTGTTGATGTAGGGCTTAGAGGTTCATCAATCTGGTTGCCTGCAGACTTAATGTTATTTTTAAGAGATTTAGCTGACAGTTTTGATTTTCCTGACAAGCTCTCAGATTCTTCTTTGGTATCCTCTTTTAGTGTCTTTGTCTCTCTCAAAATACCACTTGAGGAGTTGAGACAATGACATTTACTGGATCTTTGGGATTGTGAAGATACATTAGAGCTTACTGACATCCCACTTGGAGCTCTGCTCTCAGTTTTCTTAATTTCAGTGTTGTGGGTTGATCTAGGAGATGGAGACCTCTTTGACCTAGGAGATGGGGACCTCTTTGGCCTAGGCAATGGAGAGGTCACAGTTATGGCATTCTGTGTCATGTCTTTACCATTCTCCACTTCCTGAGATGCACGGCTCTTTGCAGTGGATTTGACAGATCTTTCAGAGCAGGCATTAGACTTTTCTGAGGTCTGAGACATTGCGCTGGTTGCTCTGTTTGACTCATTTTCTGGAGTTGCACATTCATTAGGTGTTGTATCATTTGGTTCTGATGTAACTGTGGTTTCTGGAACATTGTGGTTTGATTTGTGGGACCTACAAGATCCTTTAGACGTGTTTGTTTTAACAGACATTGCACTAGGAACTCTTTCCTTGGATTTAGACTCTGCATGTGAATTCTTTGAGGATGCATGTGACTTTACAGATATTTTGGAGCAGTTAGACAGTGGACGGCATAGTCTTTCTTCAGTGGTTACCTCAGATTCCGGTTCACACTGAACATCAGGACTGCTGGCATTTTGAGTGGCTTTTTCTTGTAAGTCGCAACAAGATTTGACAGACTTAGTTGTCTGCTCTGATGTATGCGACGGATGTTCAGAAGATCGGTTTGATTTATTAGTCATGGCACTAGCTGATCTGACTTCTTGAGGAAACTCTGTGTCTTGTCCACAATGATTATCTGTCGTCGTATGACTCTGAGTAGCAGCACTTTCTGATATATCACCCTGAGAATTAAATAAGTTTGATGGCACTTCCTCTAAATCATTTGGACTACAAGATCTAGGCGTCTTAGCGTTCTCTGAATGTTGAGACTTTGATTTGTTGGACGGCCTCGATGCAGCTGATAAATGTGAATGGGCTGACATTGGGCTGACAGCTCTTTCTTGGCTTTTTTCTTCAGCTTTATCCATTTCCAAGGCTGGTGTGGGCTCTCTCTCTGAAACAATGCAGTCTGACCTGACTGACTTTGCTGGCGTGGCACTTTTGGTTCTTTCTTCAACACTTTCTGCTTCATTATGTTCACATTTTAATGATTTCCCAACAGAACACATTTCATGTACAGAGCAGTTGGATTTTTTTGAGATTTTGGAAGTAGAAGAGGTATTTGAATTTTTTGACAGTGCAGACTCAGAGCGTTCCCGAGTGGCTTCCCCTTCTGGTTCACAGTTTTCATGAGCATTTGAAATGGATGCAGCAGATTTGTTTGACTTTGACACTATGGAATCAGCTTTCTCTGGTTCGCTCCCCTCTGGATTCCCATTAAATCTTTTATGCTCACCACAGCATGAACATACACCAGACTTGCAAGATCGTTTCGACACACCTGATGTGGCACTTAAAGATCTGTTTGCAGTATCTTCATCACATATCTCCAGAGCATCGGATGCATTGGATCCAGGGGTGTTTGCTTGACCTCTAGATTTACAAGATGCTTGGTTATGTCTGGAATTTGTACTACAAGCCCCTCCCTCAGGCTCATGCTGTCTATCAGATACAACTGAACTTGGGGTTATAGCTCCACAGTGACAAGGATGGGATCTGGAGGACACTTTTGTAATCGGAGACGCCACACTCATCCCATCTGGCTCTGCTGATGCTGCAAAAGTGGTTTTATACTTTTTGAGCTTAAGTGAATGAACAGCACTGCTTGATTCTTTACTTGGAGGTCTGGGGGACAAATAAGATCTTGGTGAAGACTGGTAGCCACAACAATGAACACATCTGGGTTGATCATCACTCTCAAGATGGTCACTTTGAGACCAGTGTGATGCTCTCGAGACACTTGGAGGCAGGTCATCATAATCATCATCCTGATCTTCCTTCAAAGACTCGAGCACTTTGGACGAGTTGCTGACTGCAGAAACCGGACGCTCTTCCATGACTTTAATGACCTCACAATGTGGAGTAGGAGAGATTTTAGGTTCCATATGAGAACATTTGGTTTTAGAGTGACTCTCACAGTCATCCTCACAAGATCTCTTGCTCTTTGACGTGACGCCAACAGATGATACTTCACTTCGATTGCAGCAACGACTTATTGCACAGTATTCTACTCTAGTGTCTCCTCCCTCCATTGTCTGCTGAAAGCACGAGGCCTTTTCCACTACATGCTCAGTGTACTCGCCGCTGGAACGAGAAATTGTGCGCGTACTATCCACCGCTGACTTTTTGTGTACAACTTTATGAGATGATGCACTTGAACTAGGTGATTTACAGGCCCCTGTTTCTTTGTGCATGGGGTTTTCCCAGATGTCGTACTCTTGGCAGTGGTTGCAACAGTTTTGACATAGTGTTTCCTCAAGATGCTTCTGATGCAGCTTTGTTGCAAAGGCTTCATCAGTCTCCGATGCAGATATGAAGTCTGGGTCTGAATACTCAGCTTTAGCTTGAAGATAATCTGCATCTTTCACAGAGCCAGAGTCGTTCACTTTCACTGATGACTTCTTGATCTCGGTGGACCACTGAAGAGTCTCATCACTGAAGAGCCGAAAGCGAACCTTCATCTCTACAGAAAGGCTGCCGTCTTTGTTAACAAGCACTCTTTTCTCAATGTCATCGTTCACTACAGATTCTTTAATGTAAGGACAGTTGCTGACGCACCCGGACTGTCCTGGTGTCATGCATAATCCATTTTGATAGGACTTTTCTGAAGAAAGAGAGAATCTTGTAGACCTATTACTGGAGTCTGATCGTGGATGGATAATGCTTTTCTTTGTCTCCAGGCCAAAGTTAACTGTTAAAACAAAATTATTAAAAATAGATATATCATTTCATCAAGGATAATAACATGCAAACAACAAATTTGAAAGAGGCACTTGATTCACCAACCCCTAGAATACATTAACTGCATCTGAGTTGGTGGTAAATGGTTGTTTCATCTTCAGTCTATTATTAGAGACACGTGGGTTGGGTAGATGGTTAGTTAATCACTAAAACCTAAAACAAATGAATGTAAACGGTAGTTAACTTGAAGTGTGTACACAATAAAAGAAACCATTTACCATTCTTTTTGCTTTCATGGCCTTCACTGCAGATACTGGAGTGAGACCTTGTGGCCATTCCTGGAAGCTTTTCGTCTGAGAGCTTCTTCAAGCTTTCCATCAGCAGCGGCCTGAAGGGCTCTCGACCCACACAGACCAGCACACTAGGACACTGCATCAGACTCTGAATATTGTCAATCTATGGAGAGCAGTGAACAAACATAAGACATATAACGTCAGATCCACTCAGAAATAAACACTTATCACTTTGTACATAGCTACCTTTTAACATCAACAACCTGACTGAAATGTAACCTCATAATTGACTGATTTAAAATGTTCAACACGGTTGCACTAATAGACTCATTTTAGCATTAAGAACCACCAAAAACATTCAAACTCAAGCATAACGGTTCGCCGCAATGACAACAGCAGCATATTCATTTATGTAGGGCGAATTCAGGTCAATTTTTGCCATTGAGATAACTGGATAAAATGCCCCAATTATCCTGAATTAACCTTAAATGTAAATCAACCAATTAAACACAAAATACAGGTTTTACATAGTATTTAAATAAATAGTTCAACCAGTAATTAGAAGTCAGGCATCAGTACTCATCCTCTTGATATTTTCTTCAAATGACTTACATGGAGCCCAAAAATGAGATATTCAGCAGAATGCAGAATCTTTTCCATACTAAGAAAGCACTGCATGCTGTCAAATTCCAAAATGAACAAAAAATACAAAATATTTGTTATAAAAATGTGTTATTCACTGAAAATCTTGCCCAATAGTGATCAAATAGTGCATGCACACATTCAAACGTTTAAATATGAGATACACAACAATCACTGGCAATTGGTGTTTTTTGTTCACAAATCCTGAAAATCTACATGCATGCAGGAGATTTTAGAGCAATGGTGGAGGGCAAGTATATTTGAGTAAATAAACGAGTGAATTCTGCAGTGAATTTTATTCGGTTCCTTAGAACACTAGCATACAAATCATATGGATTATTTTTATGGTGCTTTTTGGGCCCTACTTTAAATTCTCCTTTTGTGTTTTACAGGAGGAAAATCATATGTGTTGGGAATAAATGTTTTTTGGGGGTTAATGATCCCTTTAAGATACATATTAGATTAGTAGCTAGCACAACTATTTTCCCAGGGCCTTCAGTTCTGCCCTGACCTAACACCTGCCTCCTAAAATACCTGACCTGGCTAATTAAAGAATGTCTGAGGAAATGAAATCCTCCCTGACCTTACGTCCCTCCAGAGTGTAGAGTTTCTTGACATGACACTGCATGAGTTCTGAAATCTCGTCCATGAAGACGCGAAGACTCCGAGCGGTCCGTCTGCTCAGAATGATGGATCTCCTAACAGTAGGGTCATTGTTTTTTACCAGAACAATCCTTTTGGGGTGCCGATGGGGGTGCTGATGTCCCGAGGGGGGCTCCTCAGGTCGGGATGGCTTGCGGCGAGGGTTATGCGGGTGACTGTGATGGTGCCAGACCACTGGTCTCTTCCCTGCAGCTTCCAGGTTGATTGGCTTCACATAGCGGCGGTCAGAGCACAGGTAACAGCCTCCGTCCTCTAACTGCTCTAAATGTTTAATGCTGTTTGTCCCCCTGGGGGTCGTGATGGTACGCACACCAAAAGGTAGAGGAACCTTTTGGGAAAGGTCATCCAATAAGGCATCAAAGCATCTGAAGCTGCGCTTATGGATGGCCATCTTGACGCCTTTGAACTGAG